>CM064521.1:1835918-2005006 GCA_032716605.1 Paralithodes platypus
CGCTCGGATGTTTTGTCGGAGCAAGCCCGATAATACCATTAATATCTGATAAAATGGCCTTTTTCAGCACTCATTTATTGCATATTTTTATACTAGATATGTGTTGTTGTGTTTTCATTCATTAAATATTACTTCTATGACTGTAATAGTCAACAACTAACTAATAAAAATACCCTTACTATTTTAGATTGTTCGGCCTATTTTCCGACAATTTGATTTATCTAGAAAGGCTGCCTTGTGTTTAAAAACATATGTACTTATCTCAGTCAGATTCTCCCACACGTTACTTAGTAAAGACATGTGTGTAGATGGGTTATGTAGATCAAATAGCCCCTACGACACTCTTCGGACCGATCATCATTAACTGTGTAAAAAGATGAAGACAAAATCAATCAATAAATAAAAATATATATAAAAGAAAAATTATTATATGTGTAAAATAACATACATAAATAATAGACAACTAGTGAGAAAATGCCTTCGTGGTGTAATGCATAAGGTGTTGATATTCGGTGTGAGCGTCCTGGGTTCGAATCCACGGACTGCCACATGTGTTTGTAACATTTCATTAATCGATTTTAGGAGTAGAGTTGGTTGTTGGATAGAACATAATAATTTATATTGTAAAAGCGATTACTCTTAATCTAAGAAATAATTCTCGTTCCCATATTAATCTAATTTTGCTTTATTAGGGTTTGTATTCAGACTTCACAATTTCTTACTTGTTGACTATCATTATTCCCATTATTCAAAGTAAATAATAAATAAATAGATACATAGCAAGTCTTAGTTTGTAGTATTATAAATGTTCCCCATAATTCGGTGTTATATCAGTATTTTCCATTGTTTCACTGTTCATCACTTACGAATACATCCTTAGTATACAATAAATATAATGGATGAACTTCGCTATCTATATTATGAAAACTTTTAAATTCACTCTCAAATTTAGTATATACCTTAATCATCATCACACACACACACACACACACACACACACACACACACACACACACACATGTACTCACTCCGATTTGAATCCGGTCTTAGTATTGAAGAGGATGTGCTACTTCATAAAATGCTTTATATAAGTCGTGTGGTGATGTGCTACTGGCAAAGTAAAGGGCGGATGGTTGGTTTTTCTAGACCCCCTTCTCCCTAATGTTTAGCCCCACTAGTTTTCTAATTTTAAGACGTTCGGCCCATTAGTTTGGCGATATAAATCCCTTTCACCCCATTTTTCTTTTTGTTTTCAATATTAGGACCTTACGTGCCATTTAGGTGTCGATTTTGTTTTTCTCCTGGCGATCAATAGCAAGTCTGTAATATTTGAAGGACTCGGTGGGGTGTTTTATTTAGCTTGATGGAAGTCTAGCGAGGAAATTAACAAAATAAATAAATAAATATATATATTGCACTAGACATATCGAAAACCTTCGATAGAGTCTGGCACAAATCTTTAATTTCTAAACTACCCTCCTTCGGTTTCTATCCCTCCATCTGTACCTTTGTCTCTAATTTCCTTTCCGGCCGTTCCATAGCCGCGGTTGTGGATGGCTATCGTACACTTCCTCACCCTATAAACTCTGGTGTTCCTCAGGGCTCTGTCCTATCTCCTATTCTCTTTCTAATTTATATAAATGATCTCCTCAACTGTACCTCAATTCCCATCCATGCATACGCAGGCGACTCAACCTTACACTACTCCATTAGTTTTTTCAGAACGCCCAAGCCAGCAATCCCTCAACGACAAACAAACGTAATGAAGCCATAGAACTCTTAAATTCTGATCTAAATACTATCTCCAATTGGGGCAGAGAAAACCTAGTTACCTTTAATGCTTCCAAAACCCAAGTTCTCCATCTATCTACTCGTAAGGAACTCCCAGCGGACTATCCCTTATTCTTTAACAATACATAAATAAATCCTTCATCTTCTCTCAATATTCTTGGTGTCTCTTTTTCTTCTGCTCTCAGTTGGAAGGACCATATTACCAGTCTTGCTGAGGCAGCCTCCCAGAAGCTGGGTGTGCTCAACCGCCTTAGGGGGTTCTTTTCCCCTGCACAGCTTCTTGCTCTGTACAGGGGCATAGTGCGTCCTTGTATTGAGTATTGTTCACATGTGTGGGGAGGTTCCTCTCACACCGCTCTCCTAGACAAAGTTGAAAGGAAGGCCTTTCGTATCATTAACTCCCGTCCACTCGCCAACTCTCTACAATCTCTCTCTCTCTCCGCCGCAATGTTGCATCTCTCTCGCTATTCTATCGCTACTATAATAATCAGTGTTCCTCAGAGCTTTCCCAGTGTATACCACCTCCTTTACGTAGGGCACGTGGTACCCGTCTTGCAACTCAATCCCACCCCTACTCTGTGTAACTCTCCAACCCGAGAGTGAAACTTTCTTCTACTCAGCAGCTGAGCTCTGGAACTCTCTCCCAGAATCAGTCTTTCCCTCTTCCTATGACTTAAATTGCTTCAAACTCCGTGTGTCCAGGCATTTTGGCTCGAACGTCCCTTGATTTTGGTTCTGTCACTTTCAACTATGGGGGAGGCACTCGTTATAGGCAGTTTTGCCTTTTGCCTCCCTCAATCACATAGAAAAAAAAAAAAAAAAAAAAAAAATTATATATATATATATTACGTATCTTGATCCTCAAGTGGTTAACTTGATGAATCTAGATAGCACAGAGATATATATTAAGGTATCAGTCAGCTGAAGGCAAAACAAAAGTAAAATCTAATAAAATAACTTCCTGTTGTTGCTTCCTTTCCTTTTGGATCTTAGGACTTAGTATCCTTTATTGACTGATACTCTTTAATTATGAAAAATACTGAAACTAATTAAAGTCATGTAGTATTTATAAAGAATTATTATTTAACCGAAGCTTAGTAGGCTATGGTTATGAACCGAATAAGTTATAGCTAAAGAAGGACTATTAATTTTATAAAAAGTCTTGAAAGATAAATATTAAAGTAAGAATATTTCTGTCTCTTACCCTTTTTGAAATGAATAGATAGTTTTCTTATATGTCCTTTTATTTATATTTAATGTAATTATTCTTGGTTCTTGTCTTACGTTAATAGTATTATTATTATTATCATCAGGATTAATATCAAAGTCACATAAAAAGTTAGATATATATTTAATAATTAGTTAAATGTATTTCTTAACCACGTAACATTGAGGTTTGATTATGAGTAAATAAGTTACAGGATCGCTTCATAGATTCGATTCAGGTCTCACTCAAATAATATGAAAAGCAAAATATAATATTTTGAAGCAAAGAATTTTCTTCAGCTTAGGAAATCACTAGAAGTAATATTAACACAGCCATGTTAGTCTAAGGCGATATTACTAATACGAGACAATAGCATCACCGTACTAAGCACCGTTAAGCAATGTAAGCTTAATTCAAAGAAAATGAAAGAACTCGTAAGTATTAATATAAAACAATAGTATTACTTTCATCATAACCCAATTACTTAAAGAGTTGCTTTAGTCCACAAGTTAGTCAACTAAAATAGTTAAGTACATAATAATAGCGTTAACGTTAAATCCCAATCAAATAGTTACGTACATAATAGTAGCGTTAACGTTAATTCGCAATCAAATAGTTAAGCACATAATAGTAGCGTTAACGTTAATTCCCAATCACATATCTCACTAACCAACATAACGTAAGTGTTTACACCGAACACACTTAACACACATTTATATAATCTGACTGACAGTCACAATCCCATTATAATACTTCACCCCGTCTTCCTCCAGCTGCAAGTTCACCTTCCCCAACTCCAAATGAGACTGATTTGAATGCCCACAACTCGGGTCTTATATACTAAACAATGATGGTGTAGGAACGAATCAGGAGGCGGGGGGTGGTGCCCGCTCCAATCACAGCTCCTCGAGTTGCATAGCAGGTGCATGGTCCAATCACAGCTCCTGGCGTCGAACATACGTCATAGCGTCGGTCATCGAAGTAGTTTGCAGGGTCCCCTATGACGCACGCAGGTGTGAAGGCTTGTTTGCTGGTATGCAGGCTAGCTGGTTTCCCACTCGCTAGTTCGCTCGCTAGCTTGCTTCGCCGTTTGGGTAGTTTGAACCTCCTTCAACTCTAATTCTAACTCTTAAATTAACATACAGGGCTCCGTATGTCAGAATATATATATATATATATATATATAACTACTCGGCTACTGATAAGGTTGTATAGTTATGTCGTTAATTGTGAACACCTGCTATTATTTAGATGCAGTGACAATGCAGTTTCGTGGAGGTTTTCTCATTAGTTATCGAGATATAAACTGCTAATGGAGTCGTATTTTCGCCAGCTCAAAGAAATAGAGTACAAGGTTACGAAATTGGTACCTGTGGTAAAATATATAGGAACATATTTCTGGAGAACAAAGAGTCCATCGGGATTCCAGGTAAAATATAATATATGTGTGACCTTTTAAAGTTTACACTGTGCTACGGTATACGACATTGATTGACAGTTTTTCACTTTGTTGACAAATATATGTTTCGCTTCGTGCGATTGCAAGACCTTTCTGATCATTTTATAATGGCTACAATTTTTCTATTTTCTTTAACAGCTCCCATAAAGTTTCATGCACAATTTCTTTATAAGTTTGCTTCTAGATGTGTGTGGATTTGTATTTTGTTGTTGTGTGTTCATTGTTTTCTGTTGTGTTGTCCCTATTCTGGCTCTGTCTTGAGTCCCCCCCCCCCAAAGTGGGGATTGGTCGTGAGTATGTAGAATAGAATAGAACATATATACTGTATATTTGTTGTTTTATGACTAATGCGTATTATCCAGGTTACCACAGTTTACTTCCCCTAATGGGATGTCACAAAATTTGTCCACCAATTTCAGGTTGCTGCTTACTACTGGGTAAACAGACCCAGAGGCATATATGGGTGTTAAGGTGAGGTTTTTAGTTTGTTCCCTAGACCTCCATCAAGCTTATAATTACACTCCCTTGATTCCCTTTCAAGATAAATGTGTACATTTTTCGGTAGAAATATTTCCCGGCCGAAGGCCGCTTCCTCTTAAACTACAGGCTCGCTATCGCTCGCCAGGAAGAAATCGACACCTAAATGGCACGAAAGGTCTTAAAATTGACATAAATGGGGCGAAAGCTCTTAAAATCGCCAAACTAATGGGGTGAACGTCTTAAAATATCAAAAGCAATGGGGCTAAGAATGAGGGAGAAAAGAGTCAAGAAAAAAATCCCTCAAGTGGAAATCTCCCCTTATGAGATTGCCTGTTCATCTTGCCTTGCCCGGGAAACGAACATGGATCTTTCAATTGTTAGTTGTACACGTTACCATTAGGCCACAGGTCACCCCTCAGGTAGATCTGTGTATATAGAGTAAAGTACAGTAGTCATCAACAATTGTGTTATTCTATGCATATGTTTAAGAGTATATAATGTCATCTCAACATGTGGGGTCAAGGCATGCCCCACCAAACGTTAAGGTCTAAAAAAGGAAATCATTGGGTAACCAAAACGTTGTACCTTGATTGTCGAAAATATCGAATACACGATCCTCATGGTCATATTTGGAGAGGGAGAGGACAAATATCTAAAAAGCAATGAGTGTGGGCGAGCGGGGTGTCCAAAAAGCGGGCAGTTGGGGCTTATGTACAGTTATCCAAAAGTTAGTGGAATCTACTCGGGTACCAGCGAAATTTTTTACCAAATTAATCAAAACCCATTCATTTGTTCTCAAGATATTTTGTTATTACACACACACACACACACACACACACACACACACACACAGCCCGTAGCCTAGTGGTAGCGCTCTCGTCTCACACACGAGGGGGCCGGGGGTTCAATCCCCGGCCGGGCGGAGACAAATTGGGCTTGTCTCCTTTCATGTGTTAGCCTCAGTTCACCTAGCTGTAAATAGGTACCTGGAATAAGTGGACGACGTTGTGACGTCCCATCTGGGGTTGGCAAAAATGGTACAAGGCGAGATGGGTATCATATGGTTCACCTAAGCTGATGGCTACCTAAGCCTTCGGGCGAGACGGTACCGTCTATAGTGAGAATGGTACCATACAGATCCACCCTAAGCCTTCGTTTCCGATGTCGCCAATTGGCTAAAATACAGACTACACACACATCCACAGCCATTCCAACAATACAAAAAACACTTAACATGCATTTCACGCAATACATTCCCAGTTAAGGAGGCGCGATAATAATGAGCTTAGCTCGCATTGCGTGGATTCCCTTTGACGAACAAAGTAACTGAGTAACTGAGTAACACACACACACACACACACACTAAAGCACGGATATGAGTGAAAACAATATATTGGGCTCCACGCCTTTAGTGGCAATGTATTTAGTAATTAATTATATTGAAGTTTACAGTAATGTACCTGGTAATTTGATACATTTTGGGGTGGTATTTAGTATTTGAATGCATTCTATAGTATACTGTATATGTGCCCATCTCTGATTCATAATATTGTATGTAAATATTTAACTTAAATGTCTTTATTTACGTATAACATGTCTGACTGACCTCATACTGTATATGCATTAATTTCTCATTTGATACTAAAGTAACGTCATTTGTGTGTATGCATATTTGTTTATACACAAATTCATACTCTTATCACTTCAAAATAATGAAGATACTCCTATCAACTAAACAAGTTTTATCTCAATAAAAAGATATCCGAGCATGAACACTCGAAACAAGAGATGCACAACAAAACAATGAAGTAAAATGTGATCAAACAGAATATCAACAAGAACATCCAATTAATGAACTGAAAAGGGTCATCGGAATCATAAGTGGTACGAGAACGATAATGGAGAAAAGCGCCTTTGGGAATATACTGTATATATTAAAAAAAAAAAAAAAAAAAAAAAAAAACACACACACACACACACACACACACATACAGAAGATTAAAGCGAAATAAGGGGAATGAGTAGGTAGAAGCACCGAGGGAATTAACCCCTTCTATACCGGTGATGTCTTTTGTATTGTGTTTTAGCTATATTTAAACGATATTGTCCAGCTTAAGCAGGATCTGTGACAGTAATAAGAGTAAATTAGGATAGTTCGAAGCCTGGTAATTGCTGGAAGCCCTTCTTGAACTAAATATAATCTTCTATGTGTAGCCAGTATATAATTAAATAGACGGAACTGGTACTGAACGGGTTGAGAGAGTGACCAAGTTGGAGAGGAGCGTGAACATTTACCTCTTCAATACAACGATTCCTATCCTAACTTCTCTGGCTGACATTAGACAATTATATTCAGCTTGGGAAGTGTACCTAGCTATTAAAAGGGTACAAATCAAGTTAGTTCAAGAGGCCAACCCACACAGGCGGTTTTTGTGTTCGGGTCCTGTGATAAGTGGCTTAAAATGTGGCACAGATACTTGTTGAGCTCATTCAAAAGCTTACATTTGCTCAATGACGTCATCCATGATCAACGGGAATAAAAAGTAAGGATATTAATTGACGTATACTGTAGATGGGCCCCGTCAAGATTTGTGTAGCGTCTAAGGCCTATATCTAGCCATTCAATTCAATTTCATAGTAACACATTGTTAATATTGCTACATCAAACGAATCCGAGAAATAATTGCGGGTATATGTTTCGTGTGAGCCGTCCAATTGTCAAAGGCCTAGTGTTCACTGAACCCGGGAAAATTCGGTGCATACAATATTTTGCAAATGCCTCCTCTCTGAAAGTCCTAGTTGTTAAGTACATCCGATGCCGAACTGGCACCGGCACCCTTGAACATTTTGATAAATAAAAATAATGGATTATCTTTATCATGTTTTCGCCCTTCAGTACAAGCCCAAACATTTTGGCGAATGTTATTGCTAAAGTAGTGTGTTTATGTGTTTCATAACAATATTTGTTCTACTCATCTTAATTAACCCTTTAGTACAAGCACTATATTTTTATTTTAGAAGTGTTGTAACAATACTTATCTATTGCTCTAATAATACTGAAGTCACCCAATAAATTACTTAGTTTTCTTCTTTGACTCTTTTTTTCTAGAAGAAAAACTCACATAGGTCCTTCTTATGCTGCATGGAATCGTCTAATGATATCCAGAATATAAGGTAGAGAGGCGTCATCGTACTGAATGGGTGAAACAGGAAGCAAACTATGATATACAAAATAGCTTATGATATGAAGGAAGATATATAAGGATCACATGATCGACAAATTTTGGGGAAAATTAGCGGAATACAGATACGGCTTCGATGAATACCAAGGCGAAATGTAAGATTATAAAATGTAGTGGTGAGAGTAGATTCATAGTGGAAGACTTGAGAACGAGGAGATAGCGGAGCGTGATAATTTAATAAGGGATCGAACATGTACAGTAGAATGAGGTCAGGATGGTAAGGTATTATACTCGAGATTGGGAGAACGTGTGATAACAGGTAAGGATTTATAATATGGAACGCTATGGCGTCTGGGGAGTAGGGGAAGAGAAAGGGGGGGGGGGGGGAGGGGGATGGGGGTTCTGACGAGACAAGTGGGCATGGGAAAAAATGGAGGTCATAAAACAACGTAATAGAAAGGGAAGTAAAAACGCAGATGTAACCCGATTATAGTTAAGGAGCTTTGAAGGGTGTAAGAGGAAGGCGTCGAGGGCGAGGAAGAGAAGAGAGACATGAAGGAGAACAGGTGGTATCAAAGAGACCATGATGATGATGATAATATGAGCAGAAGTGGAAGGAAACATTTAAAACATAGAGGGGGTATGGGGATAGAGCAAGGGGGTTATGATAAAAAAACATGGATAATTGAGAAGAGGAGTGGATGATGGGGAAATTAAGACGTGTAGGGGTGATAGGTGAACAATATATGGATGTACAGTGCAGTAGTAAGCTCAAGAAGGGTATGGGAGGAATCTATTTTTTATTAATTTCACCACAACACCAAACATCATGACATAAGAGGGACAGGGAAAGTTCACGAGGGACATAGGGGTGGTAGAGGAGTGTAGAGGACATTGCTAGATCAAAAGAGACATAAGGATGATGACAGATGAAGGGGACACTGACGTCGAGAGTATCAGGGGGTGATCGGAAAGCAATCAGGGGACATATTGAACTAGATCAAGAGGGAACGTGGAGGTTTGGAGGAATGAGGAGGGAGAGAGATGGGAAAGATCGAGGAGATGTGAGTGATGTGGGAGTAAGATAGGGATGTGAGGGAGATGGAGAAGCTAAGAGTTGGACATAAAGGAGATCAAGAGACACTGGGTTGCGTAGAAGGTATAGATGAGACGCACAGGGATCAAGATAGACATGGCGGGGATGAAGGAGCGAGGATGGGGGGGGGGGGGGGGGTGATGGAGAGGCTATAAGAGAGGGACATGATGAAATCAAGAATAACATGGGGAATGGAAGAAAGAGTAGGGGATAGACAAGAGGAAATCAAAAGGGAAATGGAGGAATTAAATGGTGTAGGTAGATCAAGAGAGGCATGGGAATGATGGAGGACGAGGGGAGGTGCATGGGGAGAACATAAGGGACATAATCTCTTGATCTCCCCATGCACCTCTCCTCTTGATCGACATACACAATGTAGGAATGGGTATTGGGCTATGGGTAGATTAAGAGGGACATGGGGATGATGGATGAATGACTAGAGTATGAGTAGATCAAGAGAAGGATGTTAGAAGAGTTGAGATCCAGAAGGGTATGGGGTAATGGAGTAACTAGCAGGCAGGTATAGGGAGATTGAAAGGGACATGGGAAGACATGTAGAAATCAAGAGTGATGTTGAGGCGGTGTAAGAAGTGCGATGAAGGACGAAGAGGGCATGGGTTGTAACTCTAGAAGATAGAAGACGAGAAAGGGAACATAGGTAGATCAAGGGGGACATAGCGGACAAGATTCATGGGGATATGGTATAGTGAAGCTATAAAATGAAGGACGAGAGTGGGGACATCGAGAGATCAAGTGGAACATGTGATGGAGAAGCTAGCCATGAAGGAGGAGGTATGATGAAGGGGGACTTAGGGTGGTGAAGCTAGATGGAGCACGAGGAGGGGAAACATGGGGGCAATAAAAGGGATTAAGCAAAGAACCTGACTGAAATGCTAGGTTTTTCCAGGTTAAATAGGAATGGGAATTTATCCCCAGGCTACCTTTAGGATCAACCTTTCCTGGTACCTGGCGCGGGGTACGAACCTCTGAAGGGAATTTAACCCCCCTAAAAACCCACAGGTTTTGAGATGCCTTGGGTGGGGTTCGAACCCTGGTTAGTGGCGCACCACCATCACCACCAGGCCCGCGCGCTAACCCACTGTACTACCACGGACGTACTAAAAGTATAGCAACCTTAGTCCGATTTTTAAGAACCAGGTGATAGTCTCGTGGTGTTATCACGTGATGAGTTTATTGGACTTACCATCTACGACTATTTTACGCTATACCTGACGTCAACTCGGGTTAGTATTATTGTGGGTGCGGGACATTTTCGAGGGCATTACACCACATTCCTGTTTAGTTAGACTAGTCCCTAGCCTCGTAAGGTCGTAAGGTATCGTAGCCTTTTTACCTTAGCTATCTCAATATGGTTTTTAGGGTTCGCGTGACGGGTGCTCCACGTAGCTACCTGGTCACGTTCCCTAGCTGCCACCAATGAAATGCTAGGTTTTTCCAGGTTAAATAGGAATGGGAATTTATCCCCAGGCTACCTTTAGGATCAACCTTTCCTGGTACCTGGCGCGGGGTACGAACCTCTGAAGGGAATTTAACCCCCCTAAAAACCCACAGGTTTTGAGATGCCTTGGGTGGGGTTCGAACCCTGGTTAGTGACGCACCACCAGGCCCGCGTGCTAACCCACTGTACTACCACGGACGTACTAAAAGTATAGCAACCTTAGTCCGATTTTTAAGAACCAGGTGATAGTCTCGTGGTGTTATCACGTGATGAGTTTATTGGACTTACCATCTACGACTATTTTACGCTATACCTGACGTCAACTCGGGTTAGTATTATTGTGGGTGCGGGACATTTTCGAGGGCATTACACTGACAGATGGAGAACAAGGGGTAGTGGAGGACCTAACTGTCCTAACAGCTGGAGGAAAAGTAGGGAGACTTGCAGAAGGAGCATGAGGAAAGGGACATGGTGGTAGTTGAGGACCTAACAGATGGAGGATGAGGAGCGGGACATAGGGGTAGTGGAGAACCTAGCAGATGGATGATGAAAGGGGGGACATGGGTTGTAAAGGACCTAGCAGATGGAGGATGAAAGGGGGGACATAGGGGTATTTAAGGACCTAGCAGATGGAGGATGAGAAGGGAGATATAGGGTTAGTGGAGGACCTAGCATGAAGAGGTCATGTCGAGTTAAGACCGTATAGGTTCCTTGTATCACTATCTATCTATTTAATGTGGGGGAATCAAGGGGACATGTGGGGTAATTGGAGGAACGTAGCAGGGCATGAGAGAAGCAAGGGGGACTATGGGGAGCAGAGGGAGATGAAGGAGGGAAGGGGGCGAGGAGAGAGTCATACGTTAGACAGCAACACGGGAGGGGCGGCGGCTGGCTTGGACCCACACCCCGCCCTCTAATAATGTATTCCTTCCATCCTCTCCTTCTTTTTCACCCCCACCTCTCTATTCTCCTTTATCTATTCTTTCCTTTCCCTCACCCCCTACCTCTCTACTCTCCTTTATTTATTGTGTTCCATTACCTTCTCGCCTGTCTTCCCCACCTCTACATATCTCCCTCACCCTCACTTCACTCTTCGCCCCCATCTCGATCCTTCCCACCACCACTTCTCTCAAGACGTGAGCACTCCTACTCTTTTACTCACCTATTTTGCCAACTACTACCTCTCTCCCTCACCCTTACTCTCTTCCCCCCCCCCCCCCCCCCCCCCCCATCTCTCTTCCTCATTCTTGCTTATCTTTCTCTCCTCTCTTCCCCACTCTCCCTCCACCCCACTTTTCTCTCATTGTCCTTACGACCCTACTCCCTTTGCACCCTATGTCCCTCCCCCACCCCAGGGGGCGAATGCACATTATTATCACCCTATTATTCTCTCACCCTCACCTATCTTCTCCAATCCTACCTCTCCCCTTACGTAACCCAACCCTTCTCTCACCCTCGCCTTTCTTCCTCACGCCCACCTCTCACCCTTACCTCTCCCATACTCTGCCCTCACCCTCACCTTTCTTCCTCACGCCCACCTCTCACCCTCACCCCTATTCTGCTCTCACCCTCACCTTGACTCTACTCTCATCGTCACCCATCTATCCCCACGCCCACCGCTCTCCTTCACCCTCACTCACCCTTCCTACCATACCTCCCTCCCTCTCTCACCCTTCCTACCACACCTCCCTCCCTACCTCACCCTTCCTACCACACCTCCCTCCCCACCACACCTCCCTCCCTACCACACCTCCCTCCCTACCACTCCTCCCTCCCTCCCTCGCCCTTCCTACCACACCTCCCTCACCCTTCCTACCACACCTCCCTCTCTCTCACCCTTCTTACCACACCTCCCTCCCTCACTCTCCCTACCAAACATCCCTCCCTCACCATTCCTACCACACCTCCCTCCCTCACCCTTCCTAACACACCTCCCTCCCTACCACACCTCCCTCCCTCACCCCCCTCCCTCACCCTCCCTACCACACCTCCCTACCACACCCTCCCTACCACACCTCCCTCCCTCACCCTTCCGACCGCACCTCCCTCCCTACCGCACCTCCTTCCCTCACCCTTCTTACCACACCTCCCTACCGGGGTGAGGGCTGGTCCTATCCAGAGAGAGGTTTGGCATCTTCTACCCAACCTTAGCAGTTTCTGTATGTCTCTTTTCCTGTACCCGGTACTACTTTTCCTTCTAGGTGCTGGCGAGATCGCTCGGTTGGGTGGCACTGTAAGGTGGGCTGTGGTGGACAGTGGGGGCATTGAACTGGGGGTTCAAGCCCATGGACTGATGATCACCTCCCCTGCTGCCCTCTCAGAGACAGATCTCATCTCACCCTGGCCCCTTTGGGGGCCCGAGTATCTGGATGGCTTCGGTCTACCGGACTCGGGACTGTTCGGCCAGATAGTCTGGGGAACTACAACAAACACCCTTTCTCCCACAGCCTCCCTACCACACCTCCCTCATCCTCCCTACCACACCTCCCTCCCTCCCCCTTCCTACCACACCTCCCTCCCTCCCTCATCCTCCCTACCACACCTCCCTCCCTTACCCTTCCTACGACACCTCCCTCCCTCCCTCACCCTCCCTACCACACCTGCCTCCCTCCATCACTTACCCTTCCTCCCTCACACTTCCTACCACACCTCCCTCCCTCACCCTTCCTACCACACCTCCCTCCCTCACCCTTCCTACCACACCTTCCTCTCTCACCCTTCCTACTGCACCTCCCTCACCCTTCATGCTCACCCTCACCTATCTTCACTACTCCCACTGCTATGCTATTTTCTCAAACCCCACACTTTTCCCATCCCCACCTATCTTCCCCACCCCATATATCTGTCTTCATTACCCTAACCCATTTTCCCCTCCCCTAATATATCTCTATTACTCTAATGAATATAATATCTCCGTCACCGTAATGCAGCTATATTACAGGGAGAAAAATACAAGTAGCCAAGAGACGAAAATGCAGTAACCGGGTAGCACTGTTTCATATACAGAGAGAGAGAGAGAGAGATAATAGCTAACAGATAAACAGACAGTCACGGGTAGCAAACCACAGAGAGAAGTAGAGAGACACAACATGTAGCCAATATCTAAGAGGTACTCCACTCCCTGGCAGCACGATACCACAATGAGAAAGATATAGGCTACTGTACACATAGGCAATACACGGAGAGGCAGTCACGGGCAGTACTATATCAGGGAAAGAGAAACAAAAAAAGTATTCAAACGAGAGATGCAAGTAAACAACATCACAGAGAGAGAGGGATAGACCAAACGACGAGGTAGTCCCGATCAGTACTAAATTACGAGATAGAGAGAGAGATAGCCACCAGACGACGAGGTAGTCCCGATCAGTACTACATTACAAAGAGAGAGAGAGAGAACCAGCCAAGCAACATAGAGAGATAGAGGGGGGGGGGGGGGAGACTCTCACACACACACATAGCCACCAGACGAAGAGGTAGTCCCTAGCAGCACTACATCAGAGAGAGAGAGAGAGAAAGAGGTAACCAGAAACGAGAGATGGATAGAGAAACACAACCAGCCAACCAACACACACATACTCACACAGAGACACACATATATATATAGAGAGAGAGGTATCCAAAAACGAGAGAAGGAGAGAGAAACACAACCTGCCAACCAACACACACACACATACTCACACAAACACACATACACAGACACACAGGCACACCTAGACACAGACAGAGAGAGAGCAGCATACATCACCTGGAGGCTCGGCCAAACACCCCCATCCCTCTGCTTTACGACCCAAGGAGACACTTTATTCGCGGGACAGGCAAAAAAACACACTCGTTCTAAATGATCCACTGCCTCGGGGCCTCATTAACCGGCCGCTTATAGTTAGGCTGGTTCGGGCTAATTATGAACCATGATAGTTATCTTGTTGGTTCTAAGTGCCGCAGTATTTCAAGTGTGAACATACTGCTGACTTAACGCTATTTGGTGCAGGGTGGCTCTATTTGGAATCTCCCTGTTTTACTCCATTAGTTTGGGGATTTTAGAACGGTCCTCCTCATTAGTTTGGCGATTGTAAACCACTTCACCTCATTCAGGTGTCGATGTATTGGGGCGAGCAATAGCGAGACAACAATTTAGGAGAGGATGGCCATTGGCCGCTGCATTATATATCTTGAAGGGGGTCTGAGGTGGCTTTTATTTGGGGGGGTGAAGGATGCCGGGGGAGGCTTTTTCTTAGTCTAGGTCTAGGGGAAAACCAAAAAGACGTTGGTAGAAAAATGGCAACAACAATCAAAACTCTTAATAATTATAATGTCATCATCATATAACAAAATATCATATTAACCTCAGAGACGCTGCACCAGATAGTGATAAGGCGGTGTCACACGAGCTCTTTTTCAGTCAATTATTTCGGACGATTGTGGTCTGGCAGCTTTGTGTGGCAGCTATGTGTTATCAGAATTTGGCCACCTGACATAATCTACCTTCGAGCTAGTTTCCGAATCTAATGTGAAAAAGCCTAATAATCTTACGAGAAAAACTTGCTCGTCGAAAATTACCGGAAAATGCGCTCGTGTGATACCACCTTTATGGGTTCCTGTACTGTATACACTTATAATAATGACAAAGGACCATACAGGGCTTTGATTTAAGAGTATATTTTCACTTAAGGAGTGTTTTTTCTGGACTTCCTTCTCCCTTATGTTTAGCCCCATTAGCTTTGATATTTTACGACGTTCGCCCCATTATTTTGGCGATTGTAAAGACCATTCAGCCAATGTCTTTGCCAATATTAAAACCTTTTGTGCCATTTAGGTGTCGATATTTTCCTAACGATAGCTAGTCTGCAATTTAGGAAGAACGCTGTCTCTCCGCTAAGGTATTTGTCTAATTTCCACACCCTCTAGACATTTTTAGATCAGTCAGCTTTCACTTCCTAGGTGCAGACCATCCCACACTCGGGATAGAGAACATATCATTATTACGACATGTGCAAACTTTCAACATCCAATAGTTAATCTCGTTAACTCCTTGAGGATCATGACGCATTTAGACAGTTTATTCTGGTTATTATTAGACAATTTAGACAGTTTATTATGGTTATTATTAGACAATTTAGACAGTTTATTCTGGTTATTATTAGACAGTTTATTCTGGTTATTATTAGACAGTTTATTCTGGTTATTATTAGACAGTTTATTCTGGTTATTATTAGACAGTTTATTCTGGTTATTATTAGACAGTTTATTCTGGTTATTATTAGACAGTTTATTCTGGTTATTATTAGACAGTTTATTCTGGTTATTATTAGACAGTTTATTCTGGTTATTATTAGACAATTTAGACAGTTTATTCTGGTTATTATTAGACAATTTAGACAGTTTATTCTGGTTATTATTAGACAGTTTATTCTGGTTATTATTAGACAGTTTATTCTGGTTATTATTAGACAGTTTATTCTGGTTATTATTAGACAATTTAGACAGTTTATTCTGGTTATTATTAGACAATTTTGTACAGCTTATGAAGGATGTATTGGAATTAAAGGGTAAAGACTGTCTCGGCTAACCCTATGTCTTCCATATACCCTTCCTAATCTAAATATAGTTTTCAACTAAGACCCATAATAAACTGTCAAAATGCGTCATAATCCTAAAGGGGTTAATGGTAAATATTTCTTATTATTATCTGTGTATGTTTTTGAAAGGTGAGAATGATAACTCATATTCATCGGTTACTACCCAAAGTTGTTTTGTTTATGTAATTTATTTATTTATATATTTATTTTTAGATTACATAACTTACCGGTACTGTACAAACAATTAACATATTTACAACAACGACTGAGAATATTATCATCTTCCTTAGGGAAAAGCAGCATTAAATCATTATGTGCAATAACTATGATATACTGTAGTTGTTCCCTGCTAGGAACGCATAAGCCCACGCTTATTGCATGAAATCTAAGCACTGCCACTTCTTAGAAAAATGTATGTATCACAAACAAAAATCAATAGCATTCACAAACTATTAGAAACACCTGAAAACTACCAAGGCAGAATGATAGTAACGTACACTAGCGGTATTTTTGAGCAAGGGGTGTCGGCGAACCTTTCAAAGTGACTGTACATTTCGACAACGCTCTCAGCTGGCGAAGAAAATTCAGCATACCCACACTATGAATAACATTACCGGGAACGATGCTTGTGTTACCACTATCACCATGGAAACGATCTCAACTCTCGCGTATATTTGGAGTGGGGTGTGTCGTCTTTCACAATTTACCCTCGGCATAATTATTATACCTTGTGTGAACCTACATATATATATATATATATATATATATATTAGTATTGTGTCTACTGCTGTGTATCTGTCGTGTGAGTTCGTTTGTTAACCCCTTCAATATATGACGACGATAATTGTATTACATTGTATCTAACATTAGACACTTGTATTCGCTTTCGAAGGACCTTTAGAGATCGAAAGGGGTACAAACTATCTCAATTAACCTTTTTACTCCCACACATTCTCCCTAACCCCATTAAAATCGTGTTCGAACCCCACGTATTACTGTGATACCAGCGCTTCCTCACTTCGTACTTGGCTTGTGTTTGCACCTTTAGTAAGCGTCCTCTAGGTTTTCTTTCAATTTAGATTTTACTCAGGAAATACATACTCGATTTCTTGCCATATACCTATCCATCTATTATTATCTATATATTTGTCTATCTATCATCTATATACTGTATCATGGTTTTTATCTATAGATTTATCTATCTACTTTGTGTCTGTATATTTGTCTTTATCTATCTATCTATCTATCTATCTATCTATCTATCTGTCCATCTATCTATCTATCAATCAATCAATCAATCTATCCGTCACCTATATATAATTTATGTCTATATAACTATCTACTGTATATACAGTATATCATGTTTGTCTATCTATTTTTCTATGCACATCTATATATCTGCTTATCTACCTACCTATCTACCTTTCTATCCAACCATTCATCCATATATATTTATCTGGACTACATCAG
This sequence comes from Paralithodes platypus, assembly GCA_032716605.1. Lineage (NCBI taxonomy): Eukaryota > Metazoa > Arthropoda > Malacostraca > Decapoda > Lithodidae > Paralithodes > Paralithodes platypus. Next base: position 1,853,639 of record CM064521.1, read on the forward strand.
CTGTTTATCCTCTTACCACTTTGAATACATCAGCTGTTTATCCTCTTACCACTTTGACTACATCAGCTGTTTATCCTCTTACCACTTTGACTACATCAGCTGTTTATCCTCTTACCACTTTGACTACATCAGCTGTTTATCCTCTTACCACTTTGACTACATCAGCTGTTTATCCTCTTACCACTTTGACTACATCAGCTGTTTATCCTCTTACCACTTGACTACATCAGCTGTTTATTCTCTTACCACTTTGACTACATCAGCTGTTTATCCTCTTACCACTTTGACTACATCAGCTGTTTATCCTCTTACCACTTTGACTACTATCAGCTGTTTTATCCTCCTGCCACATCTCCGTACTCTTGATCTTTATCCTGGGTACATATTGTCCATGATAACCGAGCTTGTCCAATGTATCAAATCACTTGGCTCCAGGCATTATCCCCTTCTCTTTTGTTTTATTCTAGCTATATTCAGACGATTCTATGCAGTTTAAGGAGGATTTGTGGTACTAAACTGAGTTAAGTGAGATAGCTCGAAGCCTGTTAAATGCGGGATACTCTTTTTAAGCTGCATAATATCGTCTAATAGTAGCAAGAATAAAGTTTAAATGATGGTGCCGGTACAGAAGGAGTTATAATGTGTAGTTTAACCCCCTTAACATAATATTGTGTAGTGTTTTAGTAAATATATTGATAGCCATGTTTTATTAATAGAAGTGATTTTGTGGTGAAGTCCAGCCCTAAAAGTTTCATAGTGTTACATTAAAAATTCATCTGCCAAGTGATTACATTTTTGCCAGGTGAAATAGAAATAGTATAAGTATGTATGTATGTACAGTCGAGGTTAATAAGTGTTGTCAGATATTTCACAAAGTTTCGGACACTGACTAATACTCTGAGGGATAAGCACTTTTCCCAGTAACTACAAAGATACCAATAACACTTGTTGAGCGAAAACTACTGGAATCTATGACAACACTTAATACCCCGATTGTACTCAGGCACATACCCAATAACTGGGGTTGGCCGACTCGAGATAGAGCCCGAACAGAAACAACATGAACAGTTCCAGTTCTTAGGGTCCGGGACTACTTTCGCGTTCCCTCGCCAATTACTCTGTCTCGTCTAGTAGGTAAATTTTACAAGGGGAGGAGGATTCCTAGCCCCCTGCCCCCAGCAGGAAAAGTAGGACAGTAAAAGAGAGAGTCAGAAACGGCTAAGGTTGGGTAGAGGATGCCAAACCTCACTCTGGATAGGACCGGCCCTCACCCAAGTAGAAATAGACTATAGCTTATTATCCATACCAACGGAAGAGGCCTCCACATCACGTTACAGGGGCTATTGATTTACCGGATAATCTGTTAAGGGAGCCCACCTCGCTTTTTTTCTCTTTCTCTCCCTCTGTCTTTGGCTTGTATCCATTCGGCCCCATTCAGCCTACTGTTTTAAGACGTTTAGGCCCATCCAGATGTCAATATTTTTCTGGCGTTAGCGATCCAGCATATAATTATATATATATATATATTTTTTGTTTGACAGCAAGCTAAATTTGTACATTTTTCGATAGAAAAATGTCTCCGGCGAAGCCAGATTTCTCCATAAAATGCTGGCTTGCTAACGCTCACCAGGAAGAAATCGAAACCTGGATGGGGATAAACGTCTTTAAACAGTTGGCTGAATGGGGCCGAATGGATACAAGACAAGGAAAGGAGAAAAGGAGAGAAAGATATAAAAAAGCCGGTGACCCCCCTTAAATTTTCAAACCTTAAAGGCGCAGTATCATGGATGGGACCCGGTCACTGGAAGCACTATATGTGAAGTCTAATCAACTTAGACATTTAACATTAGATATTACTTCAATCATTCAATCTTCTATATAATATTTTCGATTGTCTGTGTGTGTGTGTGTGTGTGTGTGTGTGTTCTTCATACATGGCCACATTTTTTAAGCTAGAGCGTTCATACTTGGTATGCATAGTAAGGGGGTCCCTAGGCAGGTTTTAGTGAAAAAATAGAATTCCCCAGGGTGAAAGGAACGGAGAAAATGGACGCGAAATCGGAAAAATCACTTTTTATTTAAACAAAAATGACCGTTTGGGGCAGAAGGAGGCCTCCGATCGAAAAGGTGTATGGAACGAAAGTTGTTCGCAGCCCCCCACAATGGAGGAACGGATGAGGTCAGATCCAAAATCGGAGGTAATTTAGCGGCCGAAATCGAGGTCGCCGTATAATGAGGCACAGGGAGGTCGAGGCCGGTCATTATGGTAGTAGTAGTATTGTGATGATTGTGGTAGTAGTGATTGATGATGGTGATTATGGTAGTAGTAGTAGTGATGGTGATTATGGTGATTACCCGGGCAACGCCGGGTACCCCTGATAGTTCTCTATAAAGTACCTTGATTTTGGCTCTGTCATTCTTTCGACTCTAGGGAAGACACTTGTTACAAACGGCTTTGCCTTTAGTATCTTCATTCGCACAGAAAAAAAAAAAAAAATCTCCATGACCTATATTTTTCACAGCCAAAACACAGAAGAAACACCTGGAAGACAAAGAAGTATATATTGTCCTTGTGATTTATACTGAGCCCGGATGTAATATTTAATGTGACCCAGTTCAGACCGTTCAGACAGATGCCCACACGTTGGACTGATATAGACCTATATTTATGTATGCAACTGACCTGGGTTCGAGGGCCGTATATATATATATCTATATATATATATATATATATATATATATATATATATATATATATATATATATATATATACAGTACCTGGTGTATTATTTTATGTTTTCCTTTATGTTCTGTATACACAAATTCACGGCATTTGCATAATATAGGATATAACAAAGAAAATGGAAGGGCAGTGGGCAGTGTAGTGTTGGTGGCGTAGTGATATTTAAACCCAAAGAAAAAGAGAACAACTTAAAATAAGTAAACGGGGGACAGCCATAAAACCTGAACCACACCATCAACTCGGAGGAATGGTGAACACTTGAAATGTTTTCCTGTTTATGGAAATATCCTTTATAGAAAAACGCCTAAGACAATATTATCACTTTTCCTTCCATGTTAAAAAAAAACGGCGTGGATTCAAATTCATGTGACCAACTATACAACTCGAAATGTTAGAGAAATTAAAACCTAATCTACGATATTTTCAGTATGAAGTTGATGATCAACAGTCGTCGAAAATAGTTGTAAATAATGTATTAACCTTTTCAGAGCGGGGGACGTCTGTTGTATTTTGTTGTAGCCATATACAGTATAGACGAATTTATAGGCCAGATCATACACAGGAAGGCCCGTATTTTTCTAGGCTGCCAAGCACAACCCATGGTACCTCCAGTTCCACCATGGGAATATACCCCTCCTATAACTCGCACAGATCTCATAACCTTAACAAATAAGGACAACCCATCCCAATTAAAACAGGAATTCCTAGAAATCCTGAATACCCAGCATAAAAATTCCACTCACATATACACAGACGGATCACTCATCAAAAACTGAAACACCACATCCACGTCAGCAGCACTAAGGATCCCAAAATTTCATCTAATCATGGGATGGAAGCTCCCCAAACAAACATCAGTGTTCACTGCAGAGCTGTACGGACTCAATCAAGCACTAGAAATCATCAGTACCCTTCCACCAGGCCCATACACAATATGCTGCGACTTCAAGAGCGCTATCCAGGCCATTAAATACAACACAGCACAAAGTAAGGAACTCATATACCCCATGCTCCAACTACTCACTAACCTCCCCCTACAAGGTTATACTATGAGCTTCCAGTGGGTACCTGGCCATATAGACATACTCCACAATGAAATAGCCTACTCACTATTTAGACATCCTATCTGTAGATCTTCCCTTTTCAACTAACAAACTTCCCTTTTCCTCAGCAAGCAACTCTATGCCTGTGCAGTAATCTGGAGATCTGAAATACTCCGAGCAAACTGCACATATAAACATCAAGAAGAAGACGATTTTATGCTGCTAAGACAAGTAATATGGTATTAAAAAAAGGTTCATTGAGATAGTGTGTGGCCTTAGAGTTGCTCAAGGTCCTTCCTAAGCTGAATAACATCGTCTAAGAGTAGCCAAAGTAAAATGAAGAGAACATCACTCGTGCTGAAAGGGATAATATTTATATGTTTTAAGATTTAAGTTCTGCATATCCCGTATTATGCAGAACACAGAAGGTATTATATGTATATAGGCTATAACTTGTATACATGTTTTTTTTTTTTTATTTACCTCTGCGTCATTATTAGCAAGTTGTAGCCTACAATAGGTGAAAGACTCAATGCATACGTCACTTCAGGACACAAGTATGAGTCACGATTTTCTGATTGGCATAAATTAAGACCTGCATAAATTAAACATACGTGTTTATGGTCAGAGCAAAACATAAAGCAATCTATCTTATCTATATACTCAGGCCCAATCCCCACTTTTCCTATTTTGTTCTTTCCTTTTTTATTATTTTTCCTTTTTCTACAATACATTAATTACAATACATTAATTGGGGATAGGCTATAAATTGTAGATTGTCGCTCCCAGCAAATCCAAACTACCTCTCATATAGCCTACATCCACGAAATATTTATGAATGGCAAGTACAGTATAGCAACTAATTATATAAAATAGCGATTATATAACTGTATATCAATAGAAATATAGCAACACTATCACAAAAGTATTAAACAGGCTAGTTCACAATGGAATCAATTTTATGTTAGGAACCCCTAAATTGTGTGCATTTTCTCTTACAAATGTAAACAGGAAAACGGACATGTGAACCCAATGTCAACACAACGACGGCGTGTTTACTTGTGGTTGTGCTCGCTTTGCGATTTCCGTGTAATTCTGGTGGTAGTTGATAATCACCGTGGAAAAGCTAGCCTAGTTAGACGAGAGAGGGACCAAAGACGAGGGAGACAGTGATGAGGAGGCCGAAGCATCTCCAGCAGTGAGGTAGGAGATTGGAGAAACGATTAGGTTTTTGCCTTTCTCACCACCAGTTTGGGCTTTTATATCCGCAGTCTCTTGGTTCAGTTAACCTCTTGAGGATCGTGACGTAGGCCTATTTGGAAATTTTTCTGGCTATCATTAGTCGATTATATACAGCTTAGGAAGGACCAATGGGAGTAAATAGGGTACAAAGGGTCTCAATCAAGTTTCAACCCTCTGCCTTCCATTTACCCTTCCTAGCCTAATCTGCATAAATAAACAGCCAAAATTCGTGATGATCTTCAAGTGGTTTAGGCGGTAAATCTACAGTTATACTACCCCTCCCCCACTACCCCCCCACCACCTCCCCCCTTCAAAACACGCCTTTTAGCGTGTTTTTGGATGGTTCAGCAGATGCAGAAACTGGAAAAAAACTTATTTTGATAAAAAATTATCACCAACCAGATACGAGTTTTTCAGGTAATTTGTTGTTGTTGTTTTTATTTTTTTATTTGATATACAGTGTTGTTTAATACCGAGGACTGTCGCATTTTAGTATTTTTAACATTAGCCTAGCCTAACCTAACCTAACTTAACCTAACCTAACCGAAAAGTAACCTGTTTCCGCAACGGTCTAAACTCCCCCTCACGTTCCCTGTTTATGGGTTCGCGACGGTCTAAACCCTGCTCACGTTCCCTGTTTATGGGTTTGCGAACAGTGTGCCAAAATTCGCCCATTTTCTTCGTGATCCCGAACCTAACATTGAAAAAATATTGATACTGAAATAGGCTAAGAGCCTGTGACTGTCCCGGGGCGGCCGGGAGCCCCGCTAAACCTGCCATTCTATTTCTACATTACACTCATCAAACGATAGTTGCTTTGCTCTACACTGTACTCTACATTGGCTATGATCTTAGAACTATTATATATCACCTGTATTGAAGTCCAAATGCAGCTACTAATGTAAATATAGACGGATAAATCCAGAGCTCGAGTCATGAGAGCGATTTGTTTACACTGTGAAAACACAACTTGTTCGGTTCGGATGAGGTGACTGACTTTAGCACCAATATAACAAATATATATTACAATAAGGAAACAGCCATCGTTCATAGAACGAACTCCTGGATGGGAGAGTCCGCTAAAACAAACAAACAAACAAACAACCAATGTACCCCTACACTCCGATGTTATATTGCGCCGAAGGCTGCGTCAAGACGAACACAACTACCGTAATTTTATTGGCACTCGAATGCTCAATAATATGTAGATTAAAGGATAATAATAGGTATTTATCTAAAACTATGTATATATTAACTAAACTACTCCATGTGTTTAATATATTGACTAAATTTCACTGAAATGAATAATGTAAAATATTAATTTAAGTTTGAATGTTAGTTTTCTGATCTGATCTGATCTTAATTAAACTCCCACAAAATACACGATATTTTTTCGTATGTGCTAATTTTATGGGGTCTCTAATTTCTTAAAAATAGTGAATGAATATAAATTTTATGTGTTTGACAAAGAGCGCAAGACCTTGAGGCATAAGGTAAGCTATAAATTAGTACGATTTTATGATGAATTATTGGTTTTTCAGGGGTATATATGTGGTTATATATTTTTGTTTATGGTCAGAGCAAAACATAAAGCAATCTATCTTATCTATATACTCAGGCCCAATCCCCACTTTTCCTATTTTGTTCTTTCCTTTTTTATTATTTTTCCTTTTTCTACAATACATTAATTACAATACATTAATTGGGGATAGGCTATAAATTGTAGATTGTCGCTCCCAGCAAATCCAAACTACCTCTCATATAGCCTATATCCACGAAATATTTATGAATGGCAAGTACAGTATAGTAACTAATTATATAAAATAGCGATTATATAACTGTATATCAATAGAAATATAGCAACACTATCACAAAAGTATTAAACAGGCTAGTTCACAATGGAATCAATTTTATGTTAGGAACCCCTAAATTGTGTGCATTTTCTCTTACAAATGTAAACAGGAAAACGGACATGTGAACCCAATGTCAACACAACGACGGTGTGTTTACTTGTGGTTGTGCTCGCTTTGCGATTTCCGTGTAATTCTGGTGGTAGTTGATAATCACCGTGGAAAAGCTAGCCTAGTTAGACGAGAGAGGGACCAAAGACGAGGGAGACAGTGATGAGGAGGCCGAAGCATCTCCAGCAGTGAGGTAGGAGATTGGAGAAACGATTAGGTTTTTGCCTTTCTCACCACCAGTTTGGGCTTTAATATCCGCAGTCTCTTGGTTCAGTTAACCTCTTGAGGATCGTGACGTAGGCCTATTTGGAAATTTTTCTGGCTATCATTAGTCGATTATATACAGCTTAGGAAGGACCAATGGGAGTAAATAGGGTACAAAGGGTCTCAATCAAGTTTCAACCCTCTGCCTTCCATTTACCCTTCCTAGCCTAATCTGCATAAATAAACAGCCAAAATTCGTGATGATCTTCAAGTGGTTTAGGCGGTAAATCTACAGTTATACTACCCCTCCTCCACTACCCCCCCACCACCTCCCTCCTTCAAAACACGCCTTTTAGCGTGTTTTTGGATGGTTCAGCAGATGCAGAAACTGGAAAAAACTTATTTTGATAAAAAATTATCACCAACCAGATACGAGTTTTTCAGGTAATTTGTTGTTGTTGTTTTTATTTTTTTATTTGATATACAGTGTTGTTTAATACCGAGGACCGTCGCATTTTAGTATTTTTAACATTAGCCTAACCTAACTTAACCTAACCTAACCGAAAAGTAACCTGTTTCCGCAACGGTCTAAACTCCCCCTCACGTTCCCTGTTTATGGGTGCGCGACGGTCTAAACCCTGCTCACGTTCCCTGTTTATGGGTTTGCGAACAGTGTGCCAAAATTCGCCCATTTTCTTCGTGATCCCGAACCTAACATTGAAAAAATATTGATACTGAAATAGGCTAAGAGCCTGTGACTGTCCCGGGGTGGCCGGGAGCCCCGCTAAACCTGCCATTCTATTTCTACATTACACTCATCAAACGATAGTTGCTTTGCTCTACACTGTACTCTACATTGGCTATGATCTTAGAACTATTATATATCACCTGTATTGAAGTCCAAATGCAGCTACTAATGTAAATATAGACGGATAAATCCAGAGCTCGAGTCATGAGAGCGATTTGTTTACACTGTGAAAACACAACTTGTTCGGTTCGGATGAGGTGACTGACTTTAGCACCAATATAACAAATATATATTACAATAAGGAAACAGCCATCGTTCATAGAACGAACTCCTGGATGGGAGAGTCCGCTAAAACAAACAAACAAACAAACAACCAATGTACCCCTACACTCCGATGTTATATTGCGCCGAAGGCTGCGTCAAGACGAACACAACTACCGTAATTTTATTGGCACTCGAATGCTCAATAATATGTAGATTAAAGGATAATAATAGGTATTTATCTAAAACTATGTATATATTAACTAAACTACTCCATGTGTTTAATATATTGACTAAATTTCACTGAAATGAATAATGTAAAATATTAATTTAAGTTTGAATGTTAGTTTTCTGATCTGATCTGATCTTAATTAAACTCCCACAAAATACACGATATTTTTTCGTATGTGCTAATTTTATGGGGTCTCTAATTTCTTAAAAATAGTGAATGAATATAAATTTTATGTGTTTGACAAAGAGCGCAAGACCTTGAGGCATAAGGTAAGCTATAAATTAGTACGATTTTATGATGAATTATTGGTTTTTCAGGGGTATATATGTGGTTGGATCAATGGAAAACAACGAACGAATATCAGCAATGATTTCCATTGTGGTGTTTCCGAGAATAATCCAATGATGACGTCAAATTAGCTTGCCGCCAATCAACTGTGGAACACTTGGAAATGTGTTAGCTGTTATTTACCGATATATTTGTGGAAAAATAGAGTGAATTAAGGGGCTGGAATATAACATTGACTTCATGTGAAGTGCGAATGCCCTACACATTCTAAAATTGTGCATAGGCCTATTAATCTTGGGGAACTCATTATATATAAGGTATAAGTTCAAGGTGATACTTTGGATAAACCTGACTTCTAGCAAGCACCAAACAGCGATTTTGTAAGTAGCCAAGCATATTATTTTTTTTCAGATAGGCCTAAGCCTAGGCCTACTTGTATTAGCCTAGGCCTATGATGATAATGATAATTTGAAGCAGAAATGAGTAGCCTAGGCTGAGGCTAGGCATATTAGGCTTAGGATAACCCATTATCCAACAATCTTAGGACTGCCCCCACTAGTGGGGCTATGTATAATGTATTGATAGGCTAATGAAGATCAAGGAAGATTTGAGGTTAAAGACAGTAAAAAATAAGGTTAGCTAGGCAGCTGGGAATCTGGTTCTGGTAGGCTAAGACTCAGAGCCCACTCTTAACCCGGGAATGGCGAAGGTCCTCAATTATGGTAATTATTTAGAAGATGACCTTTTTTTCTAGTTATTAAAAACTTACTCTATGGTGTATTATATGATATATAGAAGCAATAGAACTGTTAAAATTACCTGGGAAGTGTATATTAAACTTAGCCTAGACCAACATTCCTGTATTTTTTTTTTTTTTTTTTTGTAAGGCTAGGCTAACCTAGCCTAGGCTACTCTTGAGTTTTGGAACACAGTAGGCCTAAGCCTAGGCCTATTTTAGATGTCTAACTTTTAAAATAATAATATAAAAATACGTAGGCTAGGCCTAGGCTAGGATTATTTTTTTTTTATCATTATACAGAAAGTTGTATCACTCAAAAAAACAGCGTCATTCGACACCCTGGCTAGGCTATAGCCTATGACAATAACAGTTTGCCGTCATGCCGTGGGATTATAGGGGTAGACCTGTCACTGAAGAATACTTTCGCAGTCTTACCGTTTGTTTTTGTTTTCAAGGTATAGGCTATAGGCAGAATAGGCTACAGTAGTATCTTATCTACTGGTATCTTATTTTATTGTAGTTTATATTATGAGTGGAAGATTTGCAATAACTTACCCTAACCAAAGTCCAAACTTAGTGTCCAAAGTGGGATCTGCACCCTGCCTCTATGTTCTCATTTTGTATACCGGTAACTTTTTAGCCAGATTACCGGTACAATTTAATAAGTGTACAGCCAGCAACTAGGCCTACCGCCTACAGTGCATTTATAGATTTCCCGGAATCCCGGCCATGACTTGGGTATCACTAAAGAATCTTTCCGCAGCCTTATGTACAATTGTTTGTTTTTATTTCTTCAAGGAATATAGTACAGTAGTTTATTGTTCAATTGTTTATCATGTTATGAGTAGATAATTTGCATTACCTTACCCTAACCTAACTTTACTTAGTCTTAGTGTCCAAAGTGGGGGCTGCCACTATCCCCACAGTCCACACACCCGCTAACTAACATATATTATTGGTATGTCTTGTCATTACTATAACCTGACTTCATGGGGGTAACGGAGACTTGATTGAATATTTTCGGAATTAGCCTCGCAGAATCTTGAGTCTTTTAAAGTTGTGAAAATTAAAGTAAGTTTCTACGTTCCTACTGATTGTACTTAACCCGAGATGGGAATAGCCTACCCAGGTATTTTACTCGGCCCAGGGAAAATAATAGACAAACAAATGTTCTAATCAAAGTTTATTCTTGAAACTTGGTACCGGTATGTATTTTAACCAGTACTCTATAGTAACTCATGTATCATATGAAAGGATATAAATTAAGTATGTAATAGTTCTTGGAATGCAACAACAAATATACATGAAATCTTTATTGGACAAAAGTTACAAAACTAAAACAGGGACTGCTAAGAATAATTTAAAAACCTGTTTTCAAAGCCTATATTAGTGGACCTGAAGTGCATCTCTTTGAGACTGAAGTACAGGCAGCCAGCTCCCCTAGTATCCTGATTAAACACCAATAAACATACATAACATCCCTTTTACTTACAATATTATTCATTCCTTTTAATAAATTTTGAGCATGTATTGTGCATATATTTACCTTCACATCTCAAAATTTCTCCGGCGGCCGGGGGGCTACGCCCCCCGGACCCCCTGTTATGAAGCGGGGGGCTGTGCCCCCCGCACCCCCGCAGACACCGCGCAAAGTTGATCCTTGTAAGCTTAGAAAAAATAATCCAGAACTGGATAATTTCTGTTTTGGCACCCTGTTTGCAAAGGTTTGTAATACTTCAATGTATCTATTTCAAGTCAAATATACATTTCCGCGCATCATCAAACCATACTAAGTCTACTACTAATAATATTAACCCATTAGTACCAACAGAATAGCGACAAAATAGGGGTAGTATAACTGTAGATTTATCGTTTAGGCTAATTCGGAAAATATTACCGAAACTAGGCTACCACTAATTTTCCCATGGTTTCTCTTTGTAGTTTTAGGTACCGGTACCGGTAGTTTTCATCATTCGGCGCTAGGCTATAGGCTAGGCCTAGGCTACAGTAGCCTAGTTGAAATTAGTTACAATCCCCGGAAAATGTTTTCTCCCATTATCCAACGATCTTAAAACACTCAGATATAGCCTAGGCCTAAGTCATTTTCAGAAAAGGCGGGGCCGCGGGAAGGATGTAGTTACCGGGAATACCGGGTGTAGTCTACCACTACCGACATACAACATAAATCATCTAGCCTATAAATACTTATAAATCTATAATACTAGCCTAGGTTACGTTGTTTGGTTAGGGTAATTATTTTTGTATCCAAAGGCATTCAAAATAGACGGGAACATGATGGTGAGCGTCCGCATAGTGTAAACAAGACGGGCGGTACACCCGGTAACTACATTCTTGCCGAAAAGGCTAAATAGGCTAGCCTAGCCTAAATATTTTTTTGCCTTTGGATACAAGATGGGTTGAGGGGGGGCTTCCCCCCCCCCCCTCAGTCCTCACCCCCCATGACTTATTGAAATCAGCATCTATTTTAACAGTTAAGGACTTAATAAGAGTTTCACTGCTGTCAATAGGGATTAGGGAGAGTTTTTTTGTTTTTACAGTGCTTTATAGGCTATAGGCCTAGTGCACATAAAATGTATATCCGGAGACCGGAGGTTGAAACAAATTTTAATATGATCTTTGCAACATCTTTATTATATAGGCTCTATTAGGGCCCAGCCTTCAAATATTGAGAAATAATTAGTGGTAGTTTCGGGGTCAATATAAAGATGATGTAATTAAATTGCTAAAAAATAGTTTCGATTGTTTTTATCTAGTTTAGAGTTGTGTAAGGGTGTTTTGATGTGTGATAATAGACGGAAATGCATATTTACCCATTAAACAACAATCTAAAAACACGCCCCTTGAACCCTTCACTCGCGAAAAATAACTATTTGGCCATAACCGTTTACAATATAACCGTTCACAATATGTTGAGGGGGGGGGGGGGGCAAGCCCCCCCTCACCTACCTAGGATTTATTGAAATCATCGTATATTTAAACAGTAGGGGGCACAAACCAAATTTTCCCCAACGCTTCTTCTTCTTCGCGGCGGATGTAAACAAAGCCACCCGCCTCTTGCGAGGTAGGCGATATAGGCTAGAGGATATATTTTTTTTTCAGGATCCATAATAAATTTTTACAGGCATTTAGACACATATAGGAATGAAATACATGGTATAAGAAACCTGTAGGCCACGATAAAATCGATGTATGAATTTAATTACATCATCTTTATATTGTCCAGTTTTGGTAATAAGTACCTTATTTTGTTGTCATTACCCATCGAGGACTGTTATCGAGCAGCGTGATATGCGGGGTTTTGGATGGGAAGGATTGGCATACATTAATACAATATTAATATAAATGATAAATCTGTATCATACTGCTTGCCTTGAATCGTGGGAACTTCAGAAAGGTGGGGCATGTATCACGCACTATATCTTCCTTCAATAGGTGCATGCTTCACAGCAGCTGCAGGACTATTTCATTTACTTATTATTTACCCAGAATGTTACTGTAGCTAGAGCATGTTTCCCATGCAAAATATTACAGGATATTATAAGCGTGAATAGGTAAAAAGTAACTTTAATTTACTTTTTACTTATTCCAAAGCAGTCCTAAAAAGTAAAAAGTAAATAGTAAATAGGCCTATGTACCTGACCTCGGTGCGCTGCAGGACTGGCATTTTTGCGGACTTATCAAATCTGCGTTAGCAGAGTGGTATCCCCCCCCTCCCCCTTCTCAACGGTGCCTAGAGAGGGTTTCCCAGGCAAAAATATATGGGATACTAACATCTGGTAGCAGTAGAAATTTATTTTTTATTTACCAGAATTTTACCGTGGCTAGAGAGTGTTTCCCATGCAAAAATTTGGGGATACTACTGGCTGGTGGTCACGGTAGGAATTAAATTTCAAATACGTTAAAAGTAATTCCGGATTTTTTTTATTTTAATACCACAAATTTTCTGAGTGTTTTTTATAAACAAAATTGGTCATTTGCATCAATATATAGTGTTTGTAATTAATTAGAAATCTCGGGAAAACCTATTTTCCCCATTAGGCCTATTGATCGATGTTGAGACACGCTCCCCGATAGTGATTTGAAAAGACATTAGCCTAACCTAACCTAGTATTATGGGTGGGGGCTGCCGCCCCCAGACCCCCACTGGTTGAGTACTAATCCCTTAATACCAAAAAAAAAAAATGGGCTGTCGATTATACGAAGGTGAAAGAAAAGTCGATGAAGTCTATGGTGTTTACTCTGCAATCTTCAGCTTGATTGTACATTGATAACGGGAAAGTACCGTATTGACAACCTTGTTACGAAAATTAAATTTTAGTACCATACTTTTATATTAGGTTTTTCCGAGGGTTTAACACATTTTCATATGATCTTTAGAGCTATCGATGACTGAAAGTACCGTATTGACAACCTTGTTACGAAAAAGACATTTTAGTACCATACTTTTTTATTAGGTTTTGCCGAGGGTTAAAACAAATTTTCTTATGATCTTTAGAGCATATAGATTCATTATTTATCTTCAAATATGTCAACAAAATTCGGGGTATTAAAATAACATTAAACCGTAATTCCTTTACTTGCTTTTTACTTAATGGATTCTAAACATGAATAGGTAAAAAGTAACTTGCATTTGCTTTTTATTTATATAAATGCAGTCCCAACAACGAAAAAGTAAAAAGTAAATATGTAATTTACTTCAGTGTGTTGCATGACTGGGATTTTGTGGGTAATTTGCAATAACACACCCGCACTGTTAATACTGATTGTTTTTGGGCCAGACTTTCAGATTCCACTTGTATATCAATAGAATTCATAAAAACACTGCGGGAGGAAATTTACACAAAATACATTTTCACATATATTTGTTAAATTTCTAGCGTTAGAATAATCTATGGACCTAATATAACTTTTCTAAATATACTTGGAGATTAAGAGAATCTTTAGGAAAATTTAGGTTATTAGATATTATTTAAAGTCTTGGTAAAAATTCCAGGTGACAGTCATGAGTTTTTTTATTTTTTTTATTTTATATAGGCCTAATTTTTTTTTTTTTTTTTATACCAAGGGCCGTCTGAAATGAGTATCGGTACTGATGAAGATTAGGGAAAATGTAGGGTTAAAGATGATAAAAAAGAAATATACGCTTTATTTGGCAATAGGATTTGTTGACTACATGACCAAGGACCAATCAAATCTGAATAAGGAGAGTGATATCCTCCCCTCGTATAGCCTACTGTGCACCACCAGTCGGCCTGTCCGTCAACGTCCGTCCAGAAACTCCTCCTAGACCGTTCGATAGATTTTTTAAAAGTTTTACAAGTACAGTATATTCATTTCGTTAATGTGAAAGTCGGTAAATTTTTTGTCAATGTTACTTAAAGGTCAAGGTCAGAGGTCAAGGTTAAAAATAGGGTCAATATTTCATACTTTTGGTTTTTACTAAATTTTCTTAATTTCCATTATGCAAGTTGTTGGTAACATTGATATTTTATGAACCAGATAATAGATTAATATTCTAAAGAGTTGGTCAAAGGTCAAAATATGATTTTTACTAGTATTTCTTATAGTTGTTGTTGTTGTTGTTGTTCCCTAAGCTGCCTGGCCGAACAGCCCCGAGTCCCTGAGGAAGGCCATGGCCACGATCGGGCTTTCCCACAGAGCTCTCATTGAGTGTAGGTTGTGTTGTTGGCGTAAGTGGTTGTGTGAAATGCAGTCTTCGATGATGTGTTTAATGGTATGGGGTGCTGTGTTACATCCCGGGCAGGCGTCGACAACGGAGTCATCCAGTCTCTTCTGATAGCTCAGGAGAGCTGGATGGTGTCCGCATCTCAGCCTGGCCAGGTGGACTCTGTCCTCGCGAGGGAGGGAGGATTCGGAAGGATGGATTTCGGGAGGTCGTGCATGCAGCTGCGTGTTGTCTGTGAGTGAGTGGATGGATTGGCGAGAGATATGAGTATGGATGTGCTTCTGGAAGTTGGTTCGGGGTGGGCAGGGAGGGAGAGAGGACAATAATTGTGTGTGATACCGTGTGCTGGGTGTTGTTTTGATATTTCTTGGTGTCTGTGGGTGTGTTGCCATGTAGTTTAGTGGGTGGTCTTGGTTCGTGGAGGCTGCTGCCAGGAATTGAGTGCCTCTCATGTCCAGATGGTCTTTGACTTTGAGGATTTTGGTTTCTTGATGTAGATGATCTGTGGGTGCAGTAGCTGTGCAGTCTGTAATGATCTTCAGGGCTTTGTTTTGAATAGTCTGTAAGGTCTTATGATGTGTTTCAGCTAGGTTAGAAGCCCAGGCTGGGCTTGCGTATTCCATTACTGATCTTATGTATTGTTTATATACTGTGGTGGTAGTTTCTTTGTTGTGTCCAAATTTTGTGTGAGCAAGTGACCTGAGGGCGTTGTCTGGGTGTCAGTTTCTTTTTAATGTTTGTGGTGTGCTGTTTGAATGTCATATGAGTATCATATGTTACTCCTAGGATTTTGGGTGTGTGTGTATGTATTAGGGGTGTGTTGTTTATGGTGAGTTGAGGGATGTATTCGTGTTCACCTGTCCAGCTTGTGAGCAGGGTTGCGGTGGATTTGGCTGGGGCTAGATTAAGTCTGTTTGTAGTGCACCAGCCATGTAGTGTGTTGAGATAGGGTTGAAGGAGATCTGTTGCTCTGCTTGGGTCATGGTGTGTGCATGTGAGTGTTATGTCATCTGCATAGGAGGCTAAGTTTATTTGGGGAGTATTGGGTGTAGTTATATCGTGCATGTACAGATTGAAGAGTGCGGGCGATAGGACGGATCCTTGCGGGACTCCGTTTGGAAAGTTTCTGATTTTAGATGACTGACCGGCAAAAGATACGTGTGCACATCTGCCTGCTAGGAAGTTGGCCAGCCACCTTTTTGTGTTGTTGTGCATGTTTGTGTTGTAGATTTTGTTTGTTAGGTTGTGGCGGGGGATGGCATCGAAGGCTTTACTAATGTCGAGTGTGGCTAATAGTGATCTGTGTGGTGGTCTAGCTGAGTTGATGCCATCGAAAGCTCTTTGTGTAAGGTCTGTGAGAAGAGTGTTTGTGGAGTGCAGTGGCCTAAAGCCATGTTGTGTTGGAGCTAGGGGTAGGTCGGGTGTAATTAGTTGTAATACTAGGCGTTCCATGACTTTGGAGGGGGAGCAAAGGAGTATGATGGGGCGGTGCGAGGAGGGTAGCGTGGGGTCTTTGTTGGGTTTGGGGAATGTGATGATGATACCATGCTTCCAAATGTCTGGTATTGTGTTGTGTGAATAGCTGTAGTTTGATATGTTAGTGAGTGTTTGTATGCCTTGTGGTCCCAGGTGTCTGAGGTGTATGTTGCTTATGTTGTCTAGGCCACAGGCGGGTGAGTGCTTGAGATTGTTGATGATATGCTTTGTCTGGTGATTGGTGAAGGGTGTATAGTCAGGGTCTGTGGGGAATTGTCTCTTACGTCGGATGACACGTCGGTCGTCTTTGTGAGGTTTTAGGTGGCTGACATGTGAGAAGTGATTGATGAGAGTGTTTGCTTGTTGTTTACATGAAGGAGTAGAGTCTGTTGTTGTGATTGCAGCATGTGATTGTGTTGTGTTGCTGTTGGAAAGTGTGATGCTGTTTAGTGTTTTGTAGAGTTTTTTGGGGTTTGTTTTGTGATCAAGTGTTTGTAGGAAGTTATTCCAATTTAGTTTTTGTTGTTCTTGTATTTTGTTGTTAGTTTGGGTGTTGAGTGCTTGAATTTGTTGTGTGATGTCTTGTGTGGGGTGCTGGGGAGTGTTTCAGTGTGTCGCGTTGTCTGATGAGGTTTTGAATTTCTGGTGTGAAGTTGGGGTTGTGTCTTTTTCTGTTACCTCTTGGAATGTGTTTCTTGTCAGCATTTTGGATAGTTTTATTGAGTATGTGTACAGCATTGTTGATGTTAGTGATGGGTGTACTGTTTAGAGTTGTGAAGTGTTGTTCTGTCTCATTTGTAAATGCTTCCCAGTTAGCTCTTTTATAATTGGTGTATGTGTGTTTGTGGCTAGCTGGGGTGAGTCTGGTTTTGGTGGTGATAATGATCGGGAGGTGGTCAGAGCCTAAGGTTCTGACCACCCTCCAGGATGTTGTGGGGGCGAGTTCTGGGGAGCAAAAGGTGATGTCTGGAGATGATGGGTTATAGAGGGCTTGGTGAGGAATATGGGTATGTTGATGGATGTCGTTAAGGATGATGAGGTTATCGGTTTGGTTTTGTAGTACCAGCCCTCTGTCTGTGTCGGGGTTGTCGACAAACCAGGCCGACGTCTTGGCGTTGAAGTCACCACCCAGGATGATGTGTGGGGTGTTTGTGATGTGTTGTAAGTGTGGTCTGTATTCATTTGGTACTGTAGGGGATGTTTGGGGAGGGATGTATGTGTTTATGATGGTTATGTTGGATTTGTTGCCAGTGCGTATTTTAATTGATTGTATTTCTGTTGTGTTATCATTTGGGGGGAGGAGGGATTTGGTTTGTACACTGGTTACTATGTATGATATTTCATTGTGTACCAGGGTGATGAGTCCACCGCCCCCGCCGACGGCCCGGTCTTGTCTGATGGTGGTGAAATTATGAAATGTGGGTGTTTTTTGTGATGTGCGGAGTTTTGTTTCTTGTAAGATGGCAATGTGTATGTTGTGTTGTTTGATGAAGTGTGAGAGTTCGTGTTTCTTTGTGTTAATGCCATCTATGTTCAATTGGAGAATGTTAATGTTATGTGCACGATGTATGTTGGGTGCTGCTGCACGAGGATGGGGTGGGGGTGAGGGAGGGGCTGGAGGTTGGGATGGGTGAGGTGGTGGTGGGGATTGGGGAGCAGGAGATGGGGGTTGGAATGGATTAGGATGGGGTGTGGTGTGTTGAGTTGAGGATGTGGATGGTATGGGAAGGTTAGGTGGGTTAGGGAGGAGAGGTGGACGGGTTTTAGGGGGGGGAGTGGATGATATGGGAAGGTTAGGTGGGTTGGGGAGGAGAGGTGGACAGGTTTTAGGTGAGGGATTTGACTGGGAGAGGGAGGGGCATGAGGAACAGGTCCAGGTGTTTGTGTAGTGTTTCTTGGAGGCAAGTGTTGTACAGGTGAAGTGGGTCCAGTTCCTGCATGAATTGCAGAGAACTGAACCCTTAGTGTGGCGGCTCGAAGTGATGGGTTTTGAGCAAGTTGGACATATGTATGTGTACGTGGGTCCTGGGTTGCTCTCAATGTCTCCGGCTAGAAGAAGTCTTCGAGAAATGACAGCCGGAGAGTCATTTCTCGGTGTAGGAAAAACTGTGTGATGTGTGTGTGTGGTGTGAGAGGTGTGGAAATTCCCGGCGCGACCGAAGCCACTCCAAGGACCCGTGCCCCCAGGGGGGGGGCAGGGGATAGTTGTGACGGTTTGGCTCCCGAAACTGCTCCCCGCGGCCGGCATCCGGTTGTCCTCCACTGGTCGATTGATCTTGTCTCCGGCCGTGGAGGGTCGGCAGCCATCCGCGGTTGGCAGCTCCGGGAGGTGGTCCCACGGCGTAGACGCCGCCACATCAGGATCTTATAGTAAATGTTATAGTCTCACTAGGCTTATCATGTATATTCGGATTACCGAGGCCAAGATTATACAAGACAGTAATAAATTTAATTTTCAAGGTTACAGGTCAAGGTCAAATGTAAGGTCAATATGTTAACTTCTTTACTATTCATGCAAGCTTCACAAAATTTGCTGAGATAGTTGCACTTTAAATGAACATTTAAATGTCCATATCCAGACACATATCCTAAAGGTCAAGATTAAAGTCAAGGTCAACTAATCCTTTAATATACGGTATCTGAAACTAAATCATGAGTTATCAAATTAGGCACACTTATTTCATCTTCTAGGGTAATGCCAATGCAAACAAATATGTAATCTTACATATAGGTTATAGGTTAAGGTCAAAGGTCAACTTTTAAATAATTGGAAAATTACTAAAATTTTGGCAAACTGATTGTGTTAGTTGCTATTTACTTAAATAACATATTTATAAAATTTCATGTAAATAATCTGATTGTCAAGGTCAAAACAAGAGTGTTAATAATTTCCCTAAACGTCTCCTAGACTGCCAAATTTTGCAGGCAAATTTGGCTGGTCAATGAGATGAATATCCAAATTTGTTTTTGTTACTTAACTTGAGAAGTGCAATAAGCCTTACGAAAGTCTGTGTATAACAAATGCGATAGACCTCACGGAAGCAAGACCATGAAAAAAAAAAACTTCAAAAATGCCCCAGGGGCTCTCAAAACAAAGGAATATGTCATTAGGTGAGATAATTCCCTTCTAGTACTTCCTACCATTCATCCATATGTTTCTCAACCCCCCCCCCCCCTCATTCCGAACCTTTTTGCCCCCTCCTCAATTATCATCTATTTTTCCTCTTATTTTCATCATTTATCAGTTAAATTACGCGCGAATTATTGTCAGGCAAGCTGGGAGAGAGGGTTGCATTATTTAGGGACCCTTTAGAACTGTGAGATCACCCTCGGGAAGCTCGGTGTGTTGAGAGACGTTGCAAGGGGAGGTTGTGTGTGTCTCAGCCTCCCACCCCAAGATACGACCGGGCGGCGAAAATATAAGTTTTTCACCACCCAAATGCTTTTCCCACTTCTTTTATTGCTCTTCAAGGTTCACATGTTCATCATATATGTAAAATAAATGCACATGGAGAATAAATAATGCTTTATATGGTAAATATAACAAATTATGTCAGAATTGAAGGTAATTCATTCGCATATAACTACGTTCGTCAATTTCGCGCTACTCAGGTTAAAGTTAAACCCTTGCCAAACGACGATTTAAACTTTCCAGTGATTGGTGGAACCAAGAGTTTCGTATAATTCTCTGCTTTTTGCCGTGCTTATAAATACACAAGAAAATGGCCTAACCTAGTACCGGTATATATATATATATATATCCAGAGGCAGTACTTGTTTTTATCTTGCGATGGGTGAAGACTAAAAGTCTCTAGACCAAGTGGTTCAGTTTTTATGGTGAAAATAAGTAGGTCGGTTATAGCGGCTGGGAGCCTAGAAACCGTGTACACTCCTGATTTTCGTCATTTGTCGATCCTCATACTTCTGAAAATAAATGGCCTAACCTAGTTTATATACATACCAGGGGCAGTAATCGGTGTTGTCTTGCGATGGGTGAAGACTGTACATTGAGCAGTTATAGTGTGAGGTGGGAAATAAGACCGGCTGTTTTGTTGTGACACTGAGAATTGTTCGAATGCGGCGACGCAGTAGCAGCAGCCACGGCTACGATCTATTTACATTCGTTCAACAATTGATTATTTATTATTAATTATAGATTATGTATTATGTATTATGTGATAATATTGATTATTGATAAAATTTCACCATTGTAACCATTCCTAAGTCACTGTCGTCTGCTTTCATGCATCATTTGGGACTTAGGTTCAGCAAGTACAAGCTTTTGTTAGGCCTGCATGCAAGCAGGAGTCACATGAATGACTGGCAATATGTTTTTGTTCTTATTGGTTGTAGCCATAAAATAAGACTAGGGAGCTATGTATGCCACCCGTGTGTCATGGAGAAAGCTTGATATGGAGGTATGTAGGCTACCCGGGCGAGAAGGGTTAAGGTCAATGGTCAAGGTGACAGAATATATATATATATATATTTTTTGTTTTCTATGTGATTGAGAGAGTCAAAAGGCAGAACTGCCTATAGCGAGTGCCTCCCCATAGTTGAAAGAGTGACAGGGCCAAAATCAAGGGACGTTCGAGCCAAAGTGCCTGGACACACGGAGTTTGAAGCAATTTAAGTCATAGGAAGAGGGAAAGACTGATTCTGGGAGAGAGTTCCAGAGCTCAGCTGTTGAGTAGAAGAAAGTTTGAGAGTAACATTTCACTCTTGGGTTGGAGAGTTGCACAGAGTATGGGTGGGATTGAGTTGCAAGACGGGTACCACGTGCCCTACGTAAAGGAGGTGGTATACACTGGGAAAGCTCTGAGGAACACTGATTATTATAGTAGCGATAGAATAGCGAGAGAGATGCAACATTGCGGCGGAGAGAGAGAAATTGCAGAGAGTTGGTGAGTGGATGGGAGTTAATGATACGAAAGGCCTTCCTTTCAATTTTGTCTAGGAGAGCGGTGTGAGAGGAACCTCCCCACACATGTGAACAATACTCAATACAAGGACACATTATGCCCCTGTACAGAGCAAGAAGCTGTGCAGGGGAAAAGAACCCCCTAAGGCGGTTGAGCACACCCAGCTTCTGGGAAGCTGCCTTAGCAAGACTGGTAATATGATCCTTCCAACTGAGAGAGGAAGAAAAAGAGACCCCAAGAATATTGAGAGAAGATGAAGGATTGATTTTTGTATTGTTGAAGAATAAGGGATAGTCCGCTGGGAGTTCCTTACGGGTAGATAGATGGAGAAATTGGGTTACTATTTCTATTTGTTTTTTCTCGAATTACACCATATTCATAATGTTATGCTAACATTGGTGAGTTGTTGATCAAATTTTAGATAAATATTCCAATTGTTAAGGTCATAGGCCAAAATACGATTTTCAATATTTCCTAACTTACCGTACTGATAAACTGTCACTACAGTATGCTTATCATATGCCGTTATATTTGGAATACTGAAAACAAGATTATCCCAAATAATAAAAATTAATATATATACTGTATATATAAATACAAAATAAAGCTAATCAACTGAAAGGACAAGGTTACAAGTCTAGACCAAATATAGTCAACTTATTAACTGTTTACTACTAATTCATAGTCGCATGGTAGCCTACAGTTGCGTAAAGGAGTTTCTTCACCCTCTTTGCTACTTCCCTACCCTCTACACCCCTGACCAAATGTCACAGCGTTGCATTAGTAGTGGAAGTCTGTATGAATGAATGGTTGTTAGTGGAAGTCTGTATGAATGAGTGGTTGTGCTTCTATCACTTACAGTTAACCCCTTCAGTACGGGTGATGTCTTTTCTATTGGATTTCAGCTATATTTAGACGTTTTTATGAAGCTCAGGATGGATGTATGGTAGCTAAAAGGATTAATTGAGGTATTCTGCAGCCTTTTGCTGTGTAGTCGTTCTTAGTAAGCTGAATAATATCGTCTAATAGTTGCCAGAATATAATGAAAAAGACGTCTCCGCTACTGAATAGGTTAAGGAAGGCCCGTATTCCAAGCTATTATTACGTCTTGGAAACTTAAATCACCACTCACGTCTGTCGTTACTAAGCCAAGTTTAGTTCATTCATAAATACTACTACTGCAACGCTACCACATTTCGTCAGGGGGTAGGGTATGGAAGCAGTTAAGGGGAAGCATACACCTCTTTCCGCAACTGTACATTCAAATTAAATAAATAATATTCTCAGTTAAAAATTATTTAGGTCAAAATAGGGGTCAAAGGCCAAGGTTAACTATTCTTCAAATCCCTCCTATAGTGATTGATTGTCTTTATGGTGATAGTAGTGATGATAATGAGAGTAGTAGTGATGATGGTGAGAGTAGTAGTGGTGATTATAACAGTACTAGTGCTGATGATAGTAATGGTGATGGTGACTATAGTTTATTAATTTTGCTGTAAGTAGGCGAAACATGATGATCTCTATCCTCTGTAACTCAAAAAGGGCTAGATCAAATAGGCTGTACATTTCCACATATATATATATTCCTTGACTGACTCTTACCAAATAGTAGACATATTAGTTCGATTACTCTAGTCGTTTTTTAGTTACATGATTTATCGTCTACTTACAGCGAATAGACTATAGTAGTGATGATGGTGACAGTTGTAGTGATGATGACAGTGATAGTGATGATGGTGATAATATTATTGATGATGGTATTACTAGTGATAATGGTAACCCATCGCAAAGTTGTGTATGCCATTTTGATTTTGGGCAAAACGGCACGTCTACTTTATTAAAATGTTCTATCTGGTAAAACATGAGTTTCCGTTTTTAATTTAAGTATTGTTTGGATTCCTAAAGTAATGTTTTATCATCTGGAATGGTGTTTAAGGCAAAGGATGGAAGGCCCAAGTCTGAATAATTACCTTTCTTAGGTGCTGAAACTACAAAATAGTACAAATATCATGAAACGTGTACCCATTAACCCACCAATGCTTGTCCGCACACACACACACACACACACACACACACACACACACACACACACACACACACACACACACACACACATTAAGGCATGTTCAAACACACACACACACACACAGCATACACACGCTTACATAAATACACCACACACAAATTTCCTCTAAGTTAGCGTGTACACATCTCATACAGGGAGAGAAGAGAGGCAGGTGGTGGTGGAGAGGAGGAGGAGGAGTACGAGGCAAGGGAGAAGGAATGAGGAGGAAACAAGGGAGAAGACATTAGGAGGAGACAAGGGTGGAGAAGAAATGGAGGAGGAGGCAAGGAAGGAGAAGAAGGGAGAAGATGAAAATGAAAGAGAAGAAATGAGGAGGAGGCAAGGGAGAAGAGATGTGGAGGAGGTGAGGGAGGAGATGAAACGGATGAGGAGGCAAGGGGGGAGAACAAATGGAGGAGAAGAAATGAGAAGGAGGCAAGGAAGGAGAAGACATTGGGAGGAGGAGACATGGAGAAGACGAAATTAGGAGGAGGCCAGGAAGAAGAATAAATGAGAGGGGCGCAAGTAAGAAGATTATTTGAAGAGGAGGTAGATAAATGAGGGGCGAGAATAAATTAAGGAGGAAAGGAGGAGTAGCAAGAAGAAAGGGAAGAAAACTGATGCAAGAAGAGGAGGAGGAGGAGGAGGGCAGAAGGAAGAGAGGATGGGTAGGAATATTACCAATTATTATTAATATTTATAATTGGTTAGTATAATCTAGTACTAGTATGGCATATTTTTATTTGTTTTTCTATGTATATACTGCATATTTATTGTAAGATACAATAGACTAACCGTGTAGTCAATACCGGTACATATGGAAGATGTTAGTATGGTAAAAGGTACCGGTAACAAAAATCTCTCTCTCTCTCCCTCCCTCCCCCTCTCCTCTCCCTCCCTCCCTTCCAACACGCCAAGCCGTCATTACCCGCCACAAGAAAGGAGCGGAGAGAACAGGTCAACTCCGCGACAAAGAAAGAGAGAGAGAGGCAAAGTTGGGAGAGCCTGTGAAGAAATACTGTACGCTCTTAAGGGGGATGGGCGTATTTATTTGTGTATTTATTTATGTGTTCATTATTTTCTTTAGTTTATTCCCAAGACCTCCATTAAGCCTAAGAAAAGTACCCCTAAGACCCTCTTCGAGATAAAGTTGTGCCTTTTTTCGAAGGCTGGTTCCTCCTAAATTTCAGGCTCACTACCATAGGCCTGGAAAAAATCGACACCTAAATGGCCCGAAAGATTTTTAGAATCGCCAAACTAATGGGACGAATGTCTTAAAATGTCAAAACTATTTGGACTAAACATGAGGGAGAAGGGGGTCTGGAAACCTTCCTCTGTAAGAAAATATTTTGTGCAAGCCTTTTGTCTCTCTATCTTCAATTCGGACAGGTTGACCATTCAGTTAAATGTACAGTGGTTAATATATTCCCGGCATGCCAATTTACCATCACCAACCCCATTGTCATTTACTATAGTTACTCTATTCGCTGTAAGTAGACGAGATATCTTAACTTCTAGCCTCTGTAACTTAAAATGGGATGGAACAAATGGGCCCTAAATTCCCACACCTATTCCCTGGCTGACTCTTCCTAAATGGTGGAAATATTAACTTGATTAGGCCTACTCTAGTACGGGTAGTTTGTGAGTTATGAAGGATAGAAGTTAAGATCTCTCGCCTACTTATAATGAATAGACTATAACATCACATCTTATACCTACTCCTATACCAGCTCACTGTCACCACCATCATCACAACCTTCTCATCACTACGGCTCAACTCTCCTTCAATATCAACACACCACCACCACCATCATCACATACTCTCATCACTACTACCACAGCCTCCTCCAAGATCATCTCACCATCACCATATCCTATTATCACTATGGTACTACTTAAACCTCCTCCAATATCAACTCACTATCACCACCATCCTCATCACATCACCTACTATCAATATTAACTCATCACCACCATCATCACAGCCTCTCATAACTAATAATACCCCAACCTTATCACATCCTCTCATCACTATCATCACAACCTCATCACTAGCATCTCAACCTCATCACATCCTCTCATCACCACTACCCCAACCTCATCACATCCACTCATCACTATCACCACAGCCTCTCATCTCTGCTACCCTAACTCAGCACCGCTATCATCACATTAAACGCGCCCACTACGACTCCAACTTTTAACCAACTACGCGTTCACATTATCTGAGTCAATACCTCCCACTCGCTTTCGCTTTCTCTCTCGTGATGCTAAACACACACTCTCTCTCTCTCTCTCTCTCTCTCTCTCTCCTTCCTTCAGGCGATTTCCAAGCCCTGCTAGTTTATTAATTTCCAACTATCTTCATATACGGTAATTGCCGGAGGAAACGGAGGGTCTCTCTTTCTCTCTCTCTCTCTCTCTCTCTCTCTCTCTCTCTCTTTTGTGAAGCAGGGAACTCATAATGAACAAGCTCACCAGTGTTGCCAATTTAGCTTATGTCCCACTCGATCTAGAGGTACTTACATCGACCTAGAGGCAATTTTCACGCCTAGCGACACAAATTCTAGCGATAATCTGGTGTGTTGAGCCATTTTGGAGCAATATTGTAGAAACTGGTATTATTCTAGCGATTTCGAGCCATTTTAGAGCAATATTGTAGAAACTTTGGCATTATTCTAGCGATTTTCGGCATTGATTTACTATCTAGCTTGATTTGGTAACCCTGCCTGAGCTGACTATCGGATAAATGAAAATACTCGGCCGGTTTCCCTCGTATTAATTCCGTTATCCGCCAAAAAATCAGTGGGACGTAATTGTCAGGTTCGAGAGAAAGAGACCCCTATCGCGAGGAAGCTCTTCTGGAGGGAGATTTATGTCTCCTTTTGCATGTTATTATAGTATTCCAGTGTTGTTTATATCCTGCATGACTAATTTCATAAACAAACTGCCATTAAGGGGGGTCACCGTTTTTTTTGTTTTGTTTTTTTCTCTCCTTTTCTCTCTATCCCTGGCTTGTATCCATTCGGCCCCATTCAGCCCACTGTTTTAAGACGTTTATCCTCATCCAGGTATCGATTTCTTCCTGGCGAGCGATTGCGACCCAGCATTGTATGGAGAAATCCGGCTTTGTCGTAGAATTTTTTCTATCGAAAAATGTACAAATTTAGCTTGCTGTCAAAACAAAAAATATATATGCTGGCTCGCTACCGCTCGCCAGGAAAATATTGACACCTGAATGGGGGTAAACGTCTTAAAACAGTAGGCTGAATGGGGCCGAATGGATGCAAGCCAAAGAGAGGGAGAGAAAGAGAACAAAGCGGGTTGGGCTCCATTTACCTGGACATCTGAAACTCAACCTTTATATTTATTATTGTTATTGTATCCCTTTGCTATTGTTTATGCTCTGTATGGCTAATCTCATAAACAAACTGTCATTAACCTGGATATCAGAAATTCAATCTTTATATTTATTAGTGTTATTATATACCTTTGTTATTGTTTATGGCTAATTATATAAACACACTGCTATACACCTAGACATCAGAAACTCAATCTGCATATTTATTGCTTGAAATGTCCGATTGTTTCTCCTAACAAGGTACGCAACATGGTGTCTAGGTAATAATTATGTTGTTGTGATAATTCTTCTTACACACGGCTTAGATGTCAAGGTTGTTATATATAGTCCATTAATTCTAGGTTGGGCAGAAATCGTAACCTTTAACCTCTGTAACTCAAAAAGGACTAGAGCAAATGAGCTGTACGTTTCCACACCTATTCACTAGACAAGTCTTCCTATTTGGTTGTTGTTGTTGTTGTTGTTCCTGTTCCCTAAGCTGCCTGGCCGAACAGCCCCGAGTCCCTGAGGAAGGCCATGGCCACGATCGGGCTTTCCCACAGAGCTCTCATTGAGTGTAGATTATGTTGTTGGCGTAAGTGGTTGTGTGAAATGCAGTCTTCTATGATGTGTTTAATGGTATGGGGTGCTGTGTTACATCCCGGGCAGGCGTCGACAACGGAGTTATCCAGTCTCTTCTGATAGCTCAGGAGAGCTGGATGGTGTCCGCATCTCAGCCTGGCCAGGTGGAATCTGTCCTCGCGAGGGAGGGAGGATTCGGAAGGATGGATTTCGGGAGGTCGTGCATGCAGCTGCGTGTTGTCTGTGAGTGAGTGGATGGATTGGCGAGAGATATGAGTATGGATGTGCTTCTGTAAGTTAGTTCGGGGTGGGCAGGGAGGGAGAGAGGACAATAATTGTGTGTGATACCGTGTGCTGGGTGTTGTTTTGATATTTCTTGGTGTCTGTAGGTGTGTTGCCATGTAGTTTAGTGGGTGGTCTTGGTTCGTGGAGGCTGCTGCCAGGAATTGAGTGCCTCTCATGTCCAGATGGTCTTTGACTTTGAGGATTTTGGTTTCTTGATGTAGGTGATCTGTGGGTGCAGTAGCTGTGCAGCCTGTAATGATCTTCAGGGCTTTGTTTTGAATAGTCTGTAAGGTCTTATGACGTGTTTCAGCTAGGTTAGAAGCCCAGGCTGGGCTTGCGTATTCCATCACTGATCTTATGTATTGTTTATATACTGTGGTGGTAGTTTCTTTGTTGTGTCCAAATTTTGTGTGAGCAAGTGACCTGAGGGCGTTAAGTCTGGGTGTCAGTTTCTTTCTAATGTTTGTGGTGTGCTGTTTGAATGTCATATGAGTATCATATGTTACTCCTAGGATTTTGGGTGTGTGTGTGTATGTGTTAGGGATGTGTATTTTATGGTGAGTTGAGGGATGTATTCGTGTTCACCTGTCCAGCTTGTGAGCAGGGTTGTGGTGGATTTGGCTGGGGCTAGATTAAGTCTGTTTGTAGTGCACCAGCCATGTAGTGTGTTGAGATAGGGTTGAAGGAGATCTGTTGCTCTTCTTGGGTCATGGTGTGTGCATGTGAGTGTTATGTCATCTGCATAGGAGGCTAAGTTTATTTGGGGCGTATTGGGTGTAGTTATATCGTGCATGTACAGATTGAAGAGTGCGGGCGATAGGACGGATCCTTGTGGGACTCCGTTTGGAAAGTTTCTGATTTTAGATGACTGACCGGCAAAAGATACGTGTGCACATCTGCCTGCTAGGAAGTTGGCCAGCCACCTTTTTGTGTTGTTGTGCATGTTTGTGTTGTAGATTTTGTTTGTTAGGTTGTGGCGGGGGATGGCATCGAAGGCTTTACTAATGTCGAGTGTGGCTAATAGTGATCTGTGAGGTGGTCTAGCTGAGTTGATGCCGTCAAAAGCTCTTTGTGTAAGGTCTGTGAGAAGAGTGTTTGTGGAGTGCAGTGGCCTAAAGCCATGTTGTGATGGAGCTAGGGGTAGGTCGGGTGTAATTAGTTGTAATACTAGGCGTTCCATGACTTTGGAGGGGGAGCAAAGGAGTGTGATGGGGCGGTGCGAGGAGGGTAGCGTGGGGTCTTTGTTGGGTTTGGGGAATGTGATGATGATACCATGCTTCCAAATGTCTGGTATTGTGTTGTGTGAATAGCTGTAGTTTGATATGTTAGTGAGTGCTTGTATGCCTTGTGGTCCCAGGTGTCTGAGGTGTATGTTGCTTATGTTGTCTAGGCCACAGGCGGGTGAGTGCTTGAGATTGTTGATGATATGCTTTGTCTGGTGATTGGTGAAGGGTGTATAGTCAGGGTCTGTGGGGAATTGTCTCTTACGTCGGATGACACGTCGGTCGTCTTTGTGAGGTTTTAGGTGGCTGACATGTGAGAAGTGATTGATGAGAGTGTTTGCTTGTTGTTTACATGAAGGAGTAGAGTCTGTTGTTGTGATTGCAGCATGTGATTGTGTTGTGTTGCTGTTGGAAAGTGTGATGCTGTTTAGTGTTTTGTAGAGTTTTTTGGGGTTTGTTTTGTGATCAAGTGTTTGTAGGAAGTTATTCCAATTTAGTTTTTGTTGTTCTTGTATTTTGTTGTTAGTTTGGGTGTTGAGTGCTTGAATTTGTTGTGTGATGTCTTGTGTGTGGGGTGCTGGGGAGTGTTTCAGTGTGTCGCGTTGTCTGATGAGGTTTTGAATTTCTGGTGTGAAGTTGGGGTTGTGTCTTTTTCTGTTACCTCTTGGAATGTGTTTCTTGTCAGCGTTTTGGATAGTTTTATTGAGTATGTGTACAGCATTGTTGATGTTAGTGATGGGTGTACTGTTTAGAGTTGTGAAGTGTTGTTCTGTCTCATTTTGTAATGCTTCCCAGTTAGCTCTTTTATAATTGGTGTATGTGTGTTTGTGGCTAGCTGGGGTGAGTCTGGTTTTGGTGGTGATAATGATCGGGAGGTGGTCAGAGCCTAAGGTTCTGACCACCCTCCAGGATGTTGTGGGGGCGAGTTCTGGGAGCAAAAGGTGATGTCTGGAGATGATGGGTTATAGAGGGCTTGGTGAGGAATATGGGTATGTTGATGAATGTCGTTAAGGATGATGAGGTTATCTGTTTGGTTTTGTAGTACCAGCCCTCTGTCTGTGTCAGGGTTGTCGACAAACCAGGCCGACGTCTTGGCGTTGAAGTCACCACCCAGGATGATGTGTGGGGTGTTTGTGATGTGTTGTAAGTGTGGTCTGTATTCATTTGGTACTGTAGGGGATGTTTGGGGAGGGATGTATGTGTTTATGATGGTTATGTTGGATTTGTTGCCAGTGCGTATTTTAATTGATTGTATTTCTGTTGTGTTATCATTTGGGGGGAGGAGGGATTTGGTTTGTACACTGGTTACTATGTATGATATTTCATTGTGTACCAGGGTGATGAGTCCACCGCCCCCGCCGACAGCCCGGTCTTGTCTGATGGTGGTGAAATTATGAAATGTGGGTGTTTTTTGTGATGTGCGGAGTTTTGTTTCTTGTAAGATGGCAATGTGTATGTTGTGTTGTTTGATGAAGTGTGAGAGTTCGTGTTTCTTTGTGTTAATGCCATCTATGTTCAATTGGAGAATGTTAATGTTATGTGCACGATGTATGTTGGGTGCTGCTGCACGAGGATGGGGTGGGGGTGAGGGAGGGGCTGGAGGTTGGGATGGGTGAGGTGGGGATTGGGGAGCAGGAGATGGGGGTTGGAATGGATTAGGATGGGTTGTGGTATGTTGAGTTGAGGATGTGGATGGTATGGGGAGGTTAGGTGGGTTAGGGAGGAGAGGTGGACGGGTTTTAGGGGGGGGAGTGGATGATATGGAAAGGCTAGGTGGGTTGGGGAGGAGAGGTGGACGGGTTTTAGGCGAGGGATTTGACTGGGAGAGGGAGGGGCATGAGGAACAGGTCCAGGTGTTCGTGTAGTGTTTCTTGGAGGCAAGTGTTGTACAGGTGAAGTGGGTCCAGTTCCTGCATGCATTGCAGAGAACTGAACCCTTAGTGTGGCGACTCGAAGTGATGGGTTTTGAGCAAGTTGGACATATGTATGTGTACGTGGGTCCTGGGTTGCTCTCAATGTCTCTGGCTAGAAGAAGTCTTTGAGAAATGACAGCCGGAGAGTCATTTCTCGGTGTAGGAAAAACTGTGTGATGTGTGTGTGTGGTGTGAGAGGTGTGGAAATTCCCGGCGCGACCGAAGCCGCTCCAAGGACCCGTGCCCCCAGGGAGGGGGCAGGGGATAGTTGTGATGGTTTGGCTCCCGAAACTGCTCCCCGCGGCCGGCATCCGGTTGTCCTCCACTGGTCGATTGATCTTGTCTCCGGCCGTGGAGGGTCGGCAGCCATCCGCGGTTGGCAGCTCCGGGAGGTGGTCCCATGGCGTAGACGCCGCCACATCAGGACCTTCTATTTGGTAGAAACATTAGCTCGATCCTTTTTGAGTTACAGAGGTTCGAGGTTACAATTTCTGCCCAACCTAGAATGAACGGACAATAGTGATAAGTGTGTTAGGATCATTGCCATTTATAGGGGAAACAGTAGTTTTAAAATAGTCACATAATAGTTTCAAAATAGCCTCAAAATCCCAAAATAGTCTCATAATAGTCTCAAAACGTTACCAGAATGAAGTTGGGGATCGAAATATGACGCTGAATGTGAATGTGAATGAAAATGGCCTGATTCTGCCCATAAAAGACTGACTAGTTGTCGAAGGCTAGACAGTCGGTGGGGTATTTGTGTTTATGTGTATGTGTGTGTGTTTTTTGTGTGCATGTATCGGTGTGTGTGTGTGTCTATTTATCTGCATGTAGTTTTACAGGAGTGAGTTATATGCTCGTGGTGTCCCGTTTGCTTTTTGTTATTCATCATATTCTATTTTGAAACTATGAGTGGTTTTGGAATACACGACCTTTTCTGGCAGTGCATTACACTTTTGTGTTGCTTTATTTGGTAAAAAAAACATCAATATCTTTTAACTCTTTGTTTATATCTTTACCAATTGGGAACTATACAAGTGTTTCTCTTTGTGTATGTGTGTGTGTGTGTATGAGAGAAAAAGAGAGAGAGAGATGTATGTGTGTGTATGTAGGAGAGAGAGAGAGTGAGAGTGAGAGTGTGTGTGAGAGAGAGAGTGAGGGTAAATTACTACCTAAGGTCAGGAAATAAATTTAAAGAATGGACACGCGAGGAAAAGATGAGAGAGAGAGAGAGAGAAGAACAATGGTGAAGGGAACTAGCGAAATGAGAGAAAGACAAAGTATTTTGAAAGTAACTACAGTAGGCTATATTACTTCGTGTGTAGCTTATTTGCATATAGTAGAGGATTAATAAGAATAACATAATATGACAATAGATATGATAATACTAAGTAACATGAACATAAGATGAAACGCAGGTAAACAAAACAAATGATTGTCAAATGTTATCACCGAGAGAGGGGAAGGCTAGACATACACAGCATATACAAGTATTATCTTAAGGGAGGTTTTTGTTTTATTCAGGACCCTCTTCTCCCTTATGCTTAGCCCCATTAGTTTAGAGATTATAAGAGTTACGCCACATCAGTTTGGCTATTTTAAGACTTCTCGCCCCATTGTGTTTGTCAATGGGAAGACCCTTCGTGCCATTTAGGTGTCTATTTTTCCTGATTATTGATAGCGAGCTTGTAATTTATGAAGGACCGGCCTGGAGAGAGAGAGAGAGGGGGGGGGGGGGGGGTTAAGCTTGATGGAGGTTTTGGGATCAAACTATAAACCCTCCTTTAATTTAAGATATACCAGCTACTCCCTGGCTCCACTCTTCTGTATACTATGCATCACCTTCATCACCATCACCGATGGGCGTGTTTATCTGCTCATGTTTACTGGTATATAATTTATATTTCTTTGCAGAGGAATTTCCCTACGAGCCAACCCCTATCTCAAGTATTATATTTGTTTGTTTTAGCTTCCGCCCTAGACCTCCATCAAGCTTAAACATATACAAACCCCAAGACCCTCCTTCACGATATATTTGTACATTTTTCGATAGAAAAATTTCCCGGCCGAAGGCCGGTTCCTCTTAAATTACAGACTCGCTCGCCAGGAAAAAATCAACACAAAAATGACATGAAAAGTCTTAATATTGACCAATAAATGGGGTGAAAGGTCTTAAAACCGTCAAACTAATGGGCCGAACGTCATAAAATCTGAAAACTAATCGGGCTAAACAGGAGGAAGAAAGGGGACCAGAAAAACGACCCATCTTCCCTTTACCATCACCACCAGAGAGGTACTAACGCAATGCTCCCTTACTGTAGCATCTTTCTCATCACTATCATCATTATCATCATCATGTGTGATATGCGCAAGTCCAGCGCCCTACACATTATAAATCGAGATCATCATCCCCAGCGAGGCAAACATTACTCACACTCACCACTCACTCTGCTCTAACATCATCACCATCACCACTACCACCACCGCCAAGCTGTTTCCTCGGCCCCACACTCTGCCCTAACATCATCACCATCACCACCGCCATCACCACCCTCACCACTAGCTGTATCCTCGGCCCCACACTCCGCCCTAACATCATCACCCTCACCACCCACACCATCATAACCATCACGACCACCACCACCAGCTGTATCCTCGTCCCCACACTCCGCCCTAACATCATCACCCGAGTTAGCGAGACGGGCTCCCCTACAAACGACCCCCTCGCTTCACCCTAATATAAACACAACATGGAGAACAACTGGGCAGGTTGGGGGCCCTTTTTGTCATTCCGTTTGAGGATCATGACGCGATTTGACAGTTTATTCTGGCTCTCGTTAGACGATTTTATACAGCTTGGGAAAGATCTTTGGGAGTTAAAAGAGTAAAAACTCAATTAACCCTCTGACTTCCATATACCCTTCCTAATCTGGATAAAATCGTCTATTGATAACAAGAATATAATGTCAAAGCGCATCATGATCCTTGAAGGGTTAATAAACTGCATTGTTCTTCGCATAAAACCGCGATTAAAACGATTATTTTGATGACGTTTTGACAATTTTGTATATTCTGTATTATATGAAACGCAAAACTAGTTTTTAGGTTATCAAAACACGTATTATCGACATTCATGCTATGTATCCGAGTTTCATAAAAATACGCCACGATTCACGCAGATAAATGTGTCCAATCTATGCCTCTGAACCCTTTCTCTGCGGGGTGTTTTGGGCTATTTAGGGCATATTCAGGCACTCCTGAATGATAAATCAAGCATCTGCATTAAATGAGCTGTATTCTGCCGAAAACTAGGCGAAAATAGCTTCAAAATGAGACCAGAACGGGCCTCGTAGGTGGCCTGGTTCACCCGCAGCGGTGCCATAGAAACGCGGGAAACCCGCTATTTGTTAGCACTCGCTCGCTTGGTAACACTGTTGTGAGAGGCAATGAGAGACCCGCGCGAGACACAGTCTACCTCAGTGGGCTGCTGGCTGCTCTGAGGATCGGAGGTGGGCCCCTCACGCCCACTGACACTCGATTTTACGGTTTTTACAGGCTTTTAAAGCCTGGAAATTGCTGCAAAATGCCAGGACGTTCCAGAACGTCACCCGCAGCGAAAGGGTTAAAAATTTCTCCTACCCCTTATCTTTCTATCTGGGCCCCATTGGAAAAGTTCCTAGCTATGGCCTCCACTTAACGTAGAGTGGAACTGCAATGAGTCTTAACGTTTCCAGTCTAAAATCATTTATCCTTTTCGACGTACCATTATCTCTCCCTGCAGTCATATTATCCCCGGGTGCAGTGGCCTAAACATGCACTTGATACAAAGGCTGTGGAGTGCTACGGTAGTTGTATTAGAACATTATATCACGGGAATCCATAGTGTAGTGGGAATAAATGGACGTGGGCACTATCATACATAGTATTGCACAGGGATAAGCGGATGAAATCACTTCCAACCTATTGCAAATTAAATACTTGAGTTCATTAAATCTCATCACTCCGTTACAGAATGCGTCTCAGGTTCATGTCTTGGCAACTTTACCTCACACCACTATAACGTTTCCAAATCCGCGAGAACCCCCTGAGATAATCCTTCGTAATGGAGAGCCAAGTGTTTGTATTTAGTGATGCGAAGTGAGAAGTTTGGGCTGGGAATTGTGGAAAGGGAACGTTTACCCTCGAGACAAAAAGTTTAGTTCCCCCGGCCCTCTCCTTGACTCCTTCAGATTTCACGAGCGAGTGTGAGACGTGCGAAGAAGCCACAATACTGGGGTGTAATTGGTCAGGGTCAAGTGGGTAGTTAGCGCTGCGGTAAAGGAGGTGTGTGTGTGTGAGTGCGAAGGTGTAGGTACTTGTGTGTGTGTGTGTGTGTGTGTGTGTGTGTGTGTGTGTGTGTGTGTGTGAAGGTATAAGTATGTGTGTGTGTGTTGGTACAGTATGTGTGAAGGCTTAGGTATGTGTGTTGTGTGACGTATGGGCTTGTAAGGGTGTAAGTATGTGTGTGTGTGTGTGTGTGACGGTATATGTGGGACGGTATGTG
This sequence comes from Paralithodes platypus, assembly GCA_032716605.1. Classification (NCBI taxonomy): domain Eukaryota; kingdom Metazoa; phylum Arthropoda; class Malacostraca; order Decapoda; family Lithodidae; genus Paralithodes; species Paralithodes platypus. Next base: position 1,889,157 of record CM064521.1, read on the forward strand.
TGGTGTATAAGTGAAGGTGTAGGTATGTATGTGTGACGGCATACACAGTATATGACGGTATATAATGGTGTGTATGTGGTGTATAAGGGTGTAGATGTATGTGTGTAGTGATTGTGTGTGTGTGTGTGTGTGGGTGTGTCAGATGGTCCACGGAGGTCACGCAGCAGGGAGGTAAGGGGGGGGGGGGGGGGTCAGGAACTTATAATGTGGGACTATCAGAAGAGTATCCCTAAGGAGAAAAGTAAAACACGGAGAGATTGAAACGAGTGTGGGTGTTGGAATGGGTTTGGTAAGAAGTTCTGTCAGAGGTGGGAATCTTGAAGTTGTACTGATGGCAACCAAGTTAAATTTACAGTATTTTATAGTTTATTTGATTCGGATATAAATTGTTTGTGTATATAATATAATTAACCCCCTTGTATGTGTTATAGTACAGGCTGAGAAATTAGTGTTACGGATCTACTTGCCCCGGGCTAGTGACTTCTGAAACTCACTTGCCCTGACATATTTTGTACTTGCCCTTATACATTTATTTATTTTTCACTCGTTAAGTACCACATACATTCACAAACATGCCACCAGCTTCTATAAATTGCCTATTTTATGTCCACAGTACTTATTGAGTTTTGGAAAACTCATACATTACTAATTTTTTGGAAATAACAATAGTATTTTATATGGCAAATGACCTACAGTAGATGTGTGTGAATTTGTTTTGTTTTTGTGTGTTTGTTGTTTTCTGTTGTGTTTTGTGTTGTCCCTGTTCTTGCTCTGTCTTGAGTCAGCGTATGCTGACTCAGCCCCCCAAAAAAAAAAAAAAAAAAAAAACACAAAAAACATAATAAAATAAAAAAAAAATAGGAAAAGTGGGGATTGGGCATGAGTAAATAGATAGATAGATAGATAGATAGACGTTGATGGTAAAACATTGAATATATTATGAGGACATAGAAGGTTTCCATTTAATAACCTAATTAAACCTCTCCCATTCCGGGATGCGCAGGTCTCTTCAATATAAACGTTTGTTCTCCACTATCCCTCCTCTTCTCGGTACTACCACTTTATCCCTTCACTCCAATATAAATTGTTATGAATAATCCTTCTACAGTTCCTTTGGTAAGGCTTTGTTTTTTCACCACGTTCCAGTACCTCATTATCATATGGCTATGTGGCCTCCTCTACATTTCTAGGAACAGGCAGCAGGGATACAGCGAACAACATTTCTAGGAACAGGCAGCCATTGTCTATGCCATATTTTTATTGAATCACATTATAAATTCATAGTTCATTTTTGATGTATACCGAGGAGAGACAGTGTTTACGGCTATACTGAATATGAAACCACAACACTGACTTAAGACAGATATGTTTGTCTGTTAAATTGTCTGTTACAGCAAAATTCTGATAATTCGAACACGGATAATCCAAAATCCCAATAGCCCGGATTTTTTAAGATAGAAATTAATAACATTAAGATGGGGAAAAATATATAACAATTAAAATGCACGCCACTATCTACAAAGTGGAGACATGCTTAGGTGCAGGCGATGCTAATTGCTACCCCTGCAACTAGCATCTATCGACTTACATGAATTATCGTATTCTATTTTGTATTAATTTCACCACAACACCAAACACCTCCAATGAAATTAATGAAAGCATATATGTGATCCACCAGGATTCGAACCCGGGTTATCACACACAGATTTTTAGACACCTTAACCATTACACCACCAAGACGGTTAAAGGTTTATGCACACGCCTACGATTTATTATCCATTCTCGAATACTGGATATTAATCTAATCATGTTCATATTCCCACCGCACTATGGTACCCTAATGTTTAAGTGAGAGGAAGGAATATTCATGGGGCACAAATAATTTTAGAACATTTTAGAACACATTGACCAGAGACCAACAACTATGCAACCAACACCATCTACAAGCTTAACAAGTATCCCCAATTCAGTTCAAGTTCGTAACATTACGAAATTCACGGCAAAGTAATAACATCAAATCTTAGGCCATGTTATCATAGGATTTACACGGTTACATAAATTTTAGCCTAACTTGTTTAAATTTTCCTGATTTTGTTATATTTATCTGTTTGTTGAACTTTTTTATGCTATTGTATCCGATATACATCAATATTGACAGTATAGAATTCGACAACCGATCAGCTGTTTACTGTTTACTTTGGGTCACCTTACACGAGTAGCGTTGGTCTCAGACTCTGTCTACTGAAGGGTTACCGCAGCGATGTTTTCCTACATTAATTATATACCGGTATTTGATATTATATGATTACTATTATTTATTTTATTGAAGCGTTATGTAAGGAAGTATTACAAACCATATACTTGTCCCCCAGGCAACTGCCGGGCAGACTAACATTGAAAATCACTAGCCCGGCTACGTGTCCAGGCTAGTCCGGGCTGCCGGGCTATACCTAATTTCCCAGCCTGTATAATAATAATATAGTAGCCAATGTCCATATAATTTAACATAATATCATATTTGTTAATTAACATGCAATATGGTCATTGAGATATGAGCTTTATATTCCTACTGATAAGGCTAAAATTGTGGATTCGTGATTGTTTCCCAGACAAAAGCTTATAATCAAAACTTATTTATCAATCCTGAATACTTCAGGTTCTATGTAATTGTATAATAAGATATCATTTGTATATATATATATATATATATACTGTATATACAGGTACAGTATATATACAGTATATATATATGTGAAGTACTGTATTTACATCCTATATAATCACTGTGGAGATAAAAAACAAAAACTTTAACTAGAAAAAGGGGCACTCATATCCAAATGGTAGATAAAATAGTGTGTTTGTTTATAAAATAAATAATTACCGTACGTTTGAGACTCTTAGGTCTAGTGATGAAGGGAATTTTTAAATTAAGCTTGAACGGAGTCTAGGGGCAAATTGAAGCCTTCCATAATAATAGAAGAACCGCCGTCCGCCACCACATATACTCCCAAACCCCCCAAACCCCCCCCCCCCCCCCCCCTCTCTCTCTCTCTCTCTCTCTCTCTCTCTCGCTCTCTCTCTCTCTCGCTCTCGCTCTCGCTCTCGCTCTCGCTCTCTCTCTCTGGTGATTAAATGTGTTGAGGTACTGTAGTTTGTGTTGGGTTGGATGTTAACTTGTGGTGTGTGTGGCGGTGTTGTTAGTGGGTGAGGGAGGGGGCTGCTTGTTTACTGATAACGAGACTGGGGGAGGGGGGTTTGCTCTCTCTCTCTCTCTCTCTCTCTCTCTCTCTCTCTCTCTCTCTCTCTCTCTCTCTCTCTCTCTCTCTCTCTCTCTCTCTCTCTCTCTCTGTCTCTCTCTCTCTCTCTCTCTCTCTCTCTCTCTCTCTCTCTCTCTCTCTCTCTCTCTCTCTCTCTCTCTCTCTCTCTCTCTCTCTCTCTCTCTCTCTCTCTCTCTCTCTCTCTCTCTCTATCTCTCTCTCTCTAGCTATCTATTACCGGTATCTATCCTATCTATCTTCATCATGCCCCACTGAAAGCGTTATATTTTATTGCCTCCGCTAACGAAGTAGGACGGAGGTTATGTTTTCGCTGCCATTAGTTTGTCTGTTTATTTGTCTGTAAAGAAGATATCTTTCAAAGTGATACCCCGATTTTCACGAAATTTGGTGGGCAGATAGGATATGCACCAAGGAAGAAGTAATTCAATTTAGGAGACTTGCATTATTATATTTTGGAACCCACATCCAGAAGACCAACGTAGGCGGAGGTATGCACTCTACCGCATGCCCCTCTAGTTTTACTCGGCCTTTGTGACTTTTATCTATCTATCTATATACTCAGGCCCAACCCCCACTTTTCCATTTTTTGGGAGGGGGGGGGGGGCAACTCGAGACAGAGCCAGAATAGGGACAGCACAAAACACAACAGAAAACACTGAAAACAAAATATATATTTGTACGTGACTTTTAGAATTTCTGCTGCTACTCTTTTAGTTTGACAACTGACTTTGGTCTTCAATCACCTTTTCTTTCCTTTTCTTTTTCCACCTACCAATGAACTTTCGCGTGTTTTTCTTTTCCTCTCCACCTGAATGCGTTTCATCTAACAGTCTGTTATTCGTACCTCCCTGCGCTTAGATTTTTTGCCTTCAGAATTCCTAAATGGTTGACCTAAATCCAACGTTTTTCTTGCTTTTATAGGAAACGACGTGAATGTTTGTTTTATTTGTATATTACTATAACATTATATTAGTCTAAAACGTTGGCATCTTTATTTTACTCGATTTTGGTATATTTCATTAGTAGAATGTTGTTACTACTGTGAAATACTTAGGGATGACATAAACCTGTACACACGAGAGAGAGAGAGAGAGAGAGAGAGAGAGAGAGAGAGAGAGAGAGAGAGAGAGTACAACGAAATGCATACCTTGAAGCAATATCTCTAATCACAAAATGCTCAATAACAATCACTGAATAATACAACTGCGAACACACGCACACATACACACACACACACCACACGTACGCACTCAGGGGAATTATAGTTTCACAGTCTGCAGGCATACTAAATCTACATGCATAGTTTATTTATCATCGTAAGGTTAGTTCCAGTTGCATTATATTAATTAACTCCATAAATAAAGTAACTAATCCGTTTGGGCCTGGTATCGATATCTCCAGGTAATACACAGAATGGTTTCCGGACACTCAACCGGTACACCATTTCACTCGGTAGATCTTAACCAGTGCTAAATCAACCTCGGCCAACTTAACCCTTTATGTATCTTAATATATTTCCTTCTAGTTTATATTAGACTATTTTGTACAGGCAACCTACCTCTTGTCTCTTTCATACACATAGAACATTAACCCTTTGAAGCTCTGACGCGTTTTAGCAGTTTATTTTGGCTATCATTAATCGATTTTATGCAGCTTAGGAAGTATCTGAGTATTAAAAGGGTAAATACTATCTCAATCAACCCTTTGACTTCCATATACCGTTACTAATCTGAATAAAATTGTCTAAAAGTAGCCAGAAACAACAGAAACGCGTATTGGAGCTTGAAAGGGTTAAGATAGGACACATTGAGCTATATGTTATTAGATATAGATGTTTTCATTATTCAACATAATATGGAAGAAAAGGAAGTCATTGATTTGTACCCCTGTGGGTGGACACTCGTTAGCCTTGGTCGGCAACCTATTTAGGGGAGACAACCGTATACAAATCCGGGTGGATGGGACTCGTCAGCCTTGGTTGGCAACTGGTCTAGGGTAGTAAACCTTATACAAATCCATACCGTACTGCTTACTAAGGGTGAAGCAGGTTAATGGATGGATTAGCCGCACGCCACTGTAGAAAAATAGTGCTAAAAAAGATACAGAGAAGGCCTCGGAGTTGGACGGACCCTAGATTGAGTGGTCAATCTTCTAAGTCCTTAAGTAAACTGGCACGGGTTGTCCTCCTCACAAGGGAATAGTCCACTTGGGGGCATTTTGTGTATGGCCACCCTCATAAAGGGGAGTAAGGCGTCCGGCAATATATAGATAAGATAGACGTAGTGGTTACCCATGACATCATGCATTCACTATATAATTAATTCAAGTTAATCATAAAAGTTTGGGCAGATCATCAAAACGAGCAATAGTTTTGTTGCCCCTGTCAGCACCAAGTCTTTTATTCATATAGGCTAGGTTGCATTTTTCGTCGATAAACAGATCCGTAAAAATGCGAACTCATTAGCTATATTTAAAACCTGTGATTTAATTTAATTCGGTGACGTGACGGTATATATCCAATAATTACACTGCAGAATATGACGAATGATATAATAATATTGACATTACCCTTTCAGACGAAGACTCCATGTTTAACTTAAGGGGAGGTTTTTAGTTTGTTCCCTTGACCTCTATCAAGCTTAAAATTACACCCCCTAGACTCCCTTTCAAGATAAATTTGTACACTTTTCGGTAGAAAATGTCCCGGCCGAAGGCTGGTTCCTCTTAAATTACAAGATCGCTATCGCTCGCCAGGAAAAAATCGACGCCTAAATGGCACGAAAGGTCTTAAAATTGACATAAATGTGGCAAAAGTTCTTAATATCGCCAAACTAATGGGGCGAACGTCTTAAAATGTCAAAAGTAATGGGGCTAAGAATGAGAGAGAAATGGGTCCAGAAGAAATTCCTCAAGTGGAAATATCTTTTTAGGCTGACCGTCCTTCAGTCTGGTATTCTCTGAAAGATGTGTCCCTTAGTTCAGATGGGTTAGCCTATACGGTATATTTGTTGGTAAAGGTAGTTAGGAGTGGAGTAGTACCAGTAGAGTAGTATATGAGAGAGAGAGAGAGAGAGAGAGAGAGAGAGAGAGAGAGAGAGAGAGAGAGAGAGAGAGAGAGAGAGAGAGAGAGAGAGAGAGAACACACAAAGAAAGATTGATTGATTGTTATACCGAAACTCATACTTAAGACCCTCTTCAAATACAGTTGATTTATGCCATCGCTAATATCATTCAACAAACAATTCATTTATTTCGCATTCACCCCGCTCTCGCATTTCCGGGAGTAACTTGGTAATGGGAAAAATATGCAAATGAACTTATGATTAAAATGAATCGGAGAGCCAACTTAATGATTTGGGAAGTTGAGGCTTTCTTGCCCTAGTGAAAAATAGATAGATAGATAGATAGATGAACAGTTAGATAGATACAAGAGATAGATAGATAGATACAAAGATAGATACATGTGTTCCTCCTGTTGTTCTCAAAAACTGTGCTTCCGTGCTGACTCCCTGCCTAGGCAAACTCTTTCGTCTCTGTCTATCCTCTAACGTCTTCATGGGAGGAAGTTTGCTCACATTCAACCTGTCCCAAGAAGGGTGACCGCTAGACGACCTCCAACTATCGTCCAATTGCTCTTATCTCTTGTCTTTCTAAAGTTTTTGAAACTATTCTTGCTTCCAAATTTCTTAAGCATTTTTCTTCTCATAATCTACTCTTACATCCCCAATATGGCTTCCTTAGGGGTCACTGCTGGTGATCTTCTTTCATATCTTACCAACTCTTGGTCATCCTCCTTTCGGACTTCGGTGAAACCTTTTCTATCGCGTTGGACATATCGAAAGCCTTCGATAGAGTCTGGCATAAATCTTTAATTTCTCTAAACTACCCTCCTTCGGTCGTTTATCTGTGCCTTAGGCTTCGGTTTAAGTTCGGTTGTGGACGGCCATTTGTTCACTTCCTCACCCTATAAACTCTGGTGTTCCTCAGGGCTCTGTCCTATCTCCTATTCTCTTTCTAATTTTTATAAATGATCTCCTTAACTGTACCTTAATTCCCATCCATTCATACGCAGACGACTCAACCTTACATAACTCCAGCCAGAAGCAAAATCCCTCAACGACGACAAACGTAATGAAGCCATAGAACTCTTAAATTCTGATCTAAATACTATTTCCAATTGGGGGCAGAGAAAACTTGTTAACTTTAATGCTTCCAAAACCCAATTTCTCCATCTATCTACCCGTCAGGATCTCCCAGTGGACTATCCCTTATTCTTCAACAATACAAAAATCAACCCTTTATCTTCTCTCAATATTCTTGGTGTCTCTTTTTCTTCTGCTCTCATTTGGAAGGACCATATTACCAGTCTTGCTAAGGTGGCCTCCCAGAAGCTGGGAGTGCTCAACCACCTCCAGGGGTTCTTGACCCCTGCACAGCTTCTTGCTCTGTACAGGGGTGCAGTGCGCCCTTGTATTGAGTATTTTTCACATGTGTGGGGAGGGTTCCCTCCCACCCCTCTCCTAGACAAAGTTTAAAGGAAGGGCTTTCGTATCATTAACTCCCGTCCACTCACCAACTCTTGCAATTCTCTCTCTCTCCGCCGCAATTGCATCTCTCTCGCTATTCTATCGCTACTATAATAATCCTTCCTTCCTATCCCAGTGCATACCACCTCTTTACGTAGGGCACGTGGTACCCGTCTTGCAACTCAATCCCACCCCTACTCTGTGCAACTCTCCAACCAAGAGTGAAACGTTACTCTCAAACTTTCTTCTACTCAACATCTGAGCTCTGGAACTCTCTCCCAGAATCAGTCTTTCCCTCTTCCTATGACTTAAATTGCTTCAAACTACGTGTGTCCAGGCATTTTGGCTCGAACGTCCCTTGATTTTGGCACTGTCACTCTTTCAACTATGGGGGAGGCACTCGCTATAGGCAGTTATGCCTTTTGCCTCCCTCAATCACATAGAAAAAAAAAAAAAAAAAAAAAAAAAAAATATATATATATATATATATATATATATATATATATATATATATATATATATCACAGGCGTGCCTGGAGAAGTTTGACAAGAACGAAAGAATATTTCTGATTGGGGATATGAATGGTAAGGTGGGTGATAGGAAAGTTGAGGGAGTGGTGGGAGGGTGGGGGGTACCATCAGAGGTGAATGGGAATGGTAGTGCACTTGTGGACGTATGTGTGGGGAGGAGGCTGTGGATAGCCAACACCTTCTTCCGACACAGAATGATCCACAGGTACACGTGGAAACGGATGTTGACGATGAAGGATAAGACAGTGGTGGAACGAAAGTCATTGATTGATTATGTATGTGTGGATGAACGAATGAAGAAATCTGTGATGGATGCTAGGGTGTATAGGGGTATTGGAGGGGGTCTGTCTGATCATTATGTAGTGGTAGCTAAGGTTAGGATACAAAAGAAGTGGGTGAGGAGAGCAGGAGGGAGGCGAGAGGAGGGTGGAATGGTGAGGAGGGTGGAGAGGTTGCAGGAGGAGGAAGTCAGGGAGGAGTACAGGAGAGCAGTGGAAAGACGACTAGGTGGGTTCGACCTGGAAGTTATGGAGGAAGTGGAGGAGATGAGCAAGGTGTTTAAGGATGAGATCTGTGCAGCATGTGAGGAGGTGTGTGGAGTGAGGAGAAGAGGGAGGGGAGTGAAAGGTACAGCATGGTGGACAGAAGAGGTAAGAATAGCTGTGGAAGAAAAGAAGAAAGCATATAGAGAGTGGTTGGGTAGTAGAGGGAATGAAGATTCCGAGAGACAGAAACGAGCGAGTACGTGGAGAGTAAGAGGGTGGTGAAGAGAGTAGTGAAGGAAAGTAAGAGAAGAGTAGATGAGGAATTTGGAAGGAATCTGAGTGTAAAATGGAGGGAGAGTAAGAAAACTGTTCTGGAAAGAAGTCAAGAAAGTTAGGGAAGGTAGCAAGGGAAACAGTAAGGGTGTGAAAGATAAGAATGGGAGAATGCTAGCCGAGAAGCAAGAGAGAGTCGAAAGATGGAGGGAGTACTTCAGTGAGTTGCTAAATGAAAGGAATGAAGAGCCAGCAAACATAGCTGGATATGGTATGGGAGGGAGAAGAAGAGAAGTAGTGGAGGAGGAGGTGGGGATCAGGAGGTCAGAAGTGTGGGAAGCCATGAAAAGAGTGAAGTTGGGGAAAGCACCAGGAACAGATGGAGTGTGTGGGGAAATGTTGAGGTATGGTGGTGAGATAGTGATAGAATGGGTATGGAAAATGTGCAAACTAGCATGGGAGAAGGGGAGTGCACCCGATGACTGGAAGACTGGGCATAATAGTCCCCCTATATAAGGGCAAAGGGGAAAGAGGAGTGTGTGGTAACCACCGAGGAATATGTCTTCTAAGCGTAGTAGGGAAGGTATACAGTAGGGTAGTGATTGAGAGAGTGAGAGTGAGAACGGAGAAATGGATAGGCGACGAGCAGGGAGGTTTTAGGAAGGGAAGAGGATGTGTAGATCAGATTTTTACCCTGAATTGTGTTGTGGAGAAGTATCTGGAGAAGAAACAAAAGGTGTATGTTGCCTTTATGGACTTGGAGAAGGCCTATGACAGAGTGGATAGAGAAGGTTTGTGGAAAGTACTTAGAATATACGGAGTAGAGGGCAAGTTGCTGAAAGCAGTGAAGAGCATGTATGAGGGTGCAAAGGCGGCAGTACGTGTGGAGAGTGAGCAGAGCGAGTTCTTTGACCTGAATGTTGGTTTGAAACAGGGGTGTGTGATGTCCCGTGGTTGTTTACTGTATATATGGATGGAGTTATGAAAGAAATACTATCAAGAGCAGTGGATGTTGGTGTATCGTTGAAAAGGGAGGGAATTGAGTGGAAGCTACCTATACTGCTGTTTGCGGATGATACAGTTCTGATGAGTGATAATGAATGGGAGTTGCAGGGTCTGGTAAATGAGTTTGGAACAGTGTGCGAAAAACGGAATTTGAAGGTAAATACGGGGAAGAGCAAGGTTATGGTCTTCGAAAGGGGTGAAGTCACAGAGTGTGAGGTGAAGCTGAACGGTCAGGCTATGGAGATCGTCAACTCTTTTAAGTATCTGGGCAGTGTGTTGAGTAAAGATGGGACTATGGATGAAGAGGTGCGGGAGAGGGTACAACAGGGGAAGAGGGTTGTAGGAACGCTAAAAGCAGTAACAAGAAATAGGGTGGTCAGTATGGAAGTGAAGAAGTCCTTGCATGACAGTGTGGTAATCCCGACACTGACTTACGGAAGCGAAGCATGGACGTTGGTTGAGAGACTCAGACCAAGAGTGAGAGCAGTGGAAATGAATTACTTAAGGAGTGCGTGCGGAGTTACATGGAGGGATAGACAGACTAATGAGGAAGTAAGAAGGAGGTGTGGTGTGGAGGTAGATGTGCTGGAAAGTGTGAAAAAGGAACAACTTGAGATGGTTCGTTCGGCCATATGGAACGTATGGAAAGCGAGAGAATGACTAAGAGGGTGTACGAGAGCGAGGTGGAGGGACAGAGGGGGAGAGGTAGACCGAATATGAGGTGGAAGGATGGAGTGAGGAACTACATGAACGAAGGCGGTGCTGGTTGGGGGGAGGGGCGTCGACTGACTGGGGACAGAGGTGCATGGGGGCGGTTCGTTCGTGGCCACCCCTTCGGGGATCACGGCGTCAGGCAATAGATAGATAGATATATATATATATATATATATATATATATATATATATATAGAGAGAGAGAGAGAGAGATAAATGGATATGTAGATAAACAGACAGATAGATAGATACATCGTTCGATAGACAGATAGAGAAAGGGATAGAGAGAAGGGATTGGTATTATGATTTAAGAGAGAGGATCAGTGCCTGTGTGTGTGAGTGTGTGTGTGTATGCATGCGAACGTGTATTTGTGTGTACGTCTGTTATTAGGTGAACAAACGCCATAGAATGAAATATTATTATTTACATCGTTCTTAACACCAATAACCCCCAAATGAAATTAATGAAAGCATGTGATTCTCCCAGGATTCGAACCTAGGATATATTATACAGAACTTACACGCTCTAACCATTACACCATCAAGACAGTTATATGCTTACATCATATAATATAGTCTGTTTTATTGTCTAGCTGATGGTAAATTGCCATGAACTCATCTTGGTTACTCAGACATTACGAAAAGTTTGTAAGGAAATGTGTTGTTGCCCTCTTGAGGATATGACGCGTTTTAGCTGTTTAGTTTGGCTATCGTTAGACGATTTTATACAGATTAAGAAGGGTAGCCTATGTGGGATTTAAAAGGGAAAAGACTATCTCGACCAACTCTCTGACTTCCATAATTATAGCCTTCCTAATCTGAATTATAATCGTCTAATACAAGCCATAAAACAGAAAAGAAGTGCGTCATGGATCCTCAGAGGGCTAAATATGAACACATTAAGGGGAGATGGGTCGTTTTTCTGGTCCCCCCTTCTTCCTCATGTTTAGCCCCATTATTTTTCAGATTTTATGACGTTCGGCCCATTAGTTTGGCAATTTTAAGACCTTTCGCCCCATTTCTTTGTCAATATTAAAACTTTTCGTGTCATTTAAGTGTCGATTTTTTCCTGGCGAGCGATAGCGAGCCTGTGATTTAAGAGGAACCGACAACTTCTATCGAAAAATGTACATAGCGAAAGAGCGTCTTGGGGGTATTGTTTTTTAAGCTTGAAGGAGGTCTAGGGAGGAAACTTAAAAACAACAAATGATAAACAAATATGTAAAAGAGCAAATCAATATGTACCGATCAATCAGCTGCCAGCCATGGGATTCAATTTACCGTCAGCTGGGAATGAACTGACTGTACTGGGGGGGAAATAATATATCATAGGTTAGGAGAGACATGAACGCCAAGACCAAGAGGGTGATTACAAAGGATTACAAAACTAAGCAACAACAGCAAAGGATTACAAAACTAAGCAACAACAGCAAAGGATTACAAAACTAAGCAACAACAGCAAAGGATTACAAAACTAAGCAACAACAGCAAAGGATTACAAAACTAAGCAACAACAGCAAAGGATTACAAAACTAAGCAACAACAGCAAAGGATTACAAAACTAAGCAACAACAGCAAAGGATTACAAAACTAAGCAACAACAGCAAAGGATTACAAAACTAAGCTACAACAGCAAAGGATTACAAAACTAAGCAACAACAGCAAAGGATTACAAAACTAAGCTACAACAGCAAAGGATTACAAAACTAAGCTACAACAGCAAAGGATTACAAAACTAAGCAACAACAGCAAAGGATTACAAAACTAAGCAACTACAGCAAAGGATTACAAAACTAAGCAACAACAGCAAAGGATTACAAAACTAAGCAACTACAGCAAAGGATTACAAAACTAAGCTACAACAGCAAAGGATTACAAAACTAAGCAACAACAGCAGTACATCTACTCATTCTCGCTAGTCCGCATGTTGAAGGTTAGAGATTGGGTCAGGGGCTGGGAAAAGCTAGGTACAGTCTCTCATGAAAATTCGCGGACCTCACTTCATTCTAATTATGGAAGTATATCTCTAGAAACGAATTTCTGAATACAAGTTTCTATACATCAATTACAGAATAATGTATACAATTTAATGCAAAGCAAGCTCCATCCAAAGTCAATCCAGATAACTATAATTGCTCAAAGAAACCCATAAGGTGTCCATAATACTTTTTGAGTGACTGTACAATCGTCGATATTTACAAGTGATAGCAAATTTGTATACAATTCTTACACCCTGATTACATACTTTCTAACATACCCTTTATTCTTACACCCTGATTACATACTTTCTAACATACCCTTTATTCTTACACCCTGATTACATACTTTCTAACACACCCTTTATTCTTACTCCCTGATTACATACTTCTAACATACCCTTTATTCTTACACCCTGATTACATACTTTCTAACACACCCTTTATTCTTACACCCTGATTACATACTTTCTAACATACCCTCTGTAAGTAGGTCCAAGTCAGTGTGTTTCCTCAGACAATGTCCATCATTTAAAGTTTATCATATAGGAGCCTATCAGGTATTTATGCAGGCGGTTGTACAAGCTAGAAAAAAGGGAATGGGAGAAGTTGGATTGCCACAAATAGCACCGGGAGGCATGAACTCCAAAGACCTATGATGGGAAAAAATGCATAACTGGAGCGGAGACGAATGACGAAATATTCATTACTTTTGAATGCTTAGAATGTGCAGCCAACTACATTATTAGGCAATGTATTCCACAAGAGATGGAAGGATGGTGTGAAATAAGAGCGGAATTGGAGGAACGTGGATTTACTGGGTGAGGTTTGAAATTCCTGGGACGAAGTTGAATTGATTATACCGTGTTGACTTAAGGGGGGTGACCTGCTTTTTGTTATTTCTGTCCTTTTCTCTCTTTCTCTGGCTTGTATCCATTCGGCCCCATTCAGCCAACTATTTTAAGACGTTTATCCCCATCTAGGTGTCGATTTCTTCCTGGCGAGCGATAGCGAGCCAGCATTATATGAAGAAATCCGGCTTTGCCGGAGAAATTTTTCTATCGAAAAATTTACAAATTTAGCCTGCTGTCAAAACAAAAATAAAAATATGCTGGCTCGCTACCGCTCACTAGTAAAAAATTGACACCTGGATGGGGATAAACGTCCTAAAACAGTAGGCTGAATGGGGCCAAATGGATACAAGCCAGAGAAAGATAGAAAAGGACAGAACAAAAACAGGTCACCCCCATTAAACGACGAATAATTTGCCTTTAACCATTTTGAACGCTTATCTTTGACAATACTTGAGCAACCATATACGGTACTGATTATTACGATACTTGAGCAACCATATACGGTACTGATTATTACGATACTTGAGCAACCATATACGGTACTGATTATTACGATACTTGAGCAACCATATACGGTACTGATTATTAAGATACTGAAACTTAATGATCGTTATATGCTCCTTCGGTCATTAAATATCAATTGTGACGTTAACCACTCCGTTAGAACCGCATGGCTTGTCCTACAGTGACTCGCTAAGATCGCCAGGGCAGTGGATGTGGCTACAGTTGATGTATCATTGTGTGCTTTATTTCATATGAAAGCTCGTGTCATGGGCAGTCCAGAAAGGCTCTTTGTTTTCGCCCATGTCAAGGTTTTATATATTTAATTACAAAGTATATGATTTATCATTAAGTAGTAATGATAGGAATTGAGAGAGAGAGAGAGAGAGTAGAACAGAGTGAGAGGAGGCGCGCAGTGTTTTGCTATACTTGATGACGTCATAGCTGGCTGGCCTCGTGGGGATTCGTTGAGGGAGTTTTTTACCATGCTTTGTGACGTCATGTTTGGCTGGCTTCTTTAGTATTGGCTGGAGGACTTGTTACCGCTTTTTTCCCACGCGGCTCGAGCTAGTGCTAGTATATATACAGCTCCCTCGCCACTCTCTCCCTCAGATCTGGTTTCTAGAACGCATCCCTCTTATCCCTTTGATATCTGTCCCCCTATCCGCACCTGAGAACGTTTTCCTCTGCCTATCTCTCTCATTTTCCATATCTTTCACCACCTTTTATTAATATTATACCCCCTCTGGTTAACTCTGCATAATCAGCTTAATGCTGGCCAGTTGTATTGTGCGTTAAGGTCTTATATAACCCATGTATGTTAGTTGTTAAGATAAGTTGATCACGAAGCATTGGTTGGCATTCATATTGTTCAGTACCGCTTCCTATAATTATTAGTGCTCTGCTGGATTAGATAATGCTAGACTAGGAGTCTGATACTATAAGGTATTGTTTCCGATGGGTGCTGGCTTTAGTTAAAAGCTGCACAACATACCTGAGAACTGGAGTTGATTGGGTAAATTCTAGTCTGTGTGCCATTGAGAGTAGAGCATGCACGAATGAGGGCTTTTTGCCTATATATACCATTCTGCACTGTTCTAAGCTCTTTGTCTTTGAGGTACGCCAGGAGAACGCTTAATACTTCGGTATTAAGGTTTCTCAAGAGAGCTACCTTTCCCTATAACGTAATATTTGACGCACAGACTTGAGATTTGCACTAGGCTATGCGGCATGCCATGCGCACCAGTATCTCGTATCATTGACTCTAGCTAGACTTTATCAGTCATAGTAGACATTAAGTATATTAAACCAATTACTCTCTTTATGCATACCCGTTTATGATTACACAAGCATTTCGCAGCCTAGTTTTATGTATTGAGACACAAACGACTTAGGCTCTTTTTGTTGATAGGAATACTGCATTGTTGTGGCGATTATTATTATTGTTGTGGCGTTTAGGATATTCTTGGCTCCGACTGCATTTTATATCCTGCCTTTTTGTGTGCATAGCCTGCACGAGCATTGTTCCGCTGCCAGCCTTTTTGGGGTTCCATTTCCGATTCGAGCATCTTGATAGCATCTAACATTTAAAGAAGATTCCTTGTTGGTGTTGAAGGAGTTTAGTGCACTTTCTTTCATGCAGGAGTGCCTAATATTTATTGATTAAAGTAACGTAAGCTGTAACTTCTCTTACCACCTTACTTTGCATACCATAACCAAGCACCTTCGATTATAGGTAGTAATAGGCTGTTTTCACATAACTTTAAGCCTAGAGTAGACGCACATTTATTGAGAGTTTAATAACCTATTATTGCATATAGAACTCTGGAGAGTATTTGTGTTCTTTGTTCACTGGGAATATACATCAGAGGTTGGATCTAGCGCTTTCCGTTGTAGCATTTATGCCATTACTAGTCCAATGAATAAGAGCCCTGATATATTTAAACCTCAGTCGTAACACAATACCCTTCCAATAAAAGGTGACCAAATCCTCGCCTACTTACAGTGAACAGACTGTAGTTTAGTTCATCGAAGGTATAATCGGTGAGCAGGATATCAAAGGAGTACAAAGGAGTACAAAGGAAATCAAGCAACAACAGATCTAGTGACCCTTCTAGGTTGCTTGTCCTCCAAAACACTGAGGATCAAGTGTCCAAACAGTGGTTTAGAGTGGGTAAGGGAACATTGGAAAGGGAACTACTGCCCTGCCACTAACGTGGCAGGACTAGGAAGTTAGTAGGGGACATATGGGTTAGTAACTGAGGGGAGGATAAAGTTATTCATTTACAAACGCAGTCAGTCGCGGGTTTGATGCGAGATATTTGTCTAGGCGGAATTTAAATGAATCAACGGTGCTGCAGTCTATAACGTCTCGGGGAAGCCCATTCCACAAGTTGACAACTCGATTGAAGAAGAAATTCTTAGATTCGTGCGAGTTAAAAGATTTACCAATAATTTTGCAACCGTTTCCCCGCGTGTAATTAGATTGGTCGATAGTGAAGTACTTACTACAGTTCATATTGTCGATGCCTTTGATGATTTTGAACACTGAATTAAGTCGCCTCTTAATCTGCGCTGGGTTAAAGGAAATAGATTTAATTCTCTAAGACGCTCTTCGTATGGTTTGTTCTTTAGGCTAGGTATCATTTTGGTAACTCTACGTTGAACTCGTTCTAGCTTGTTTATATCTTTTTGGTAATAAGGGCACCAGGATTGAACGCAGTATTCCAGAAGAGGGCGGACTAATGAATTGTAAAGGGTTAGGATAACTTCTTTGGATTTATGCTCAAATGACCTGCCTATAAAGCCAATTATTTTGTTTGCCTTCTTAACAACTTCTGAACATTGTTGACTCGGTTTTAGGTTACTCGATATTGTTACTCCCAGATCAGTTTCTCTGTTTACATTCTTAAGCTGAGTGCCATTCATCGAATAGTTTGCTTTCTCATTTAGGTATCCGACATGTAGTACTTTACATTTATCCGCATTGAAACTCATTTGCCAAATTTGGGCCCAACATGACAATTTATCTAGATTGTGTTGCATATCGTCAACTTGTTCTTTTGAGAGTACGCTATTTGCAATTTTTGTATCGTCAGCAAATTTTGAGATTGTGCAGGTGAGACCCTCATCTATGTCGTTGATGTAAATTAGAAAGAGAATTGGTCCTAGTACTGATCCCTGGGGTACCCCGCTACTTACATTGGTCCATTTAGATGCCTTACCGTTTATGACTACCCTTTGCTTTCTGTTGCTGAGCCAATTTTCTATCCATTTCAACACACCGTCTTGTATTCCATGCGCTTTTAGTTTTAGCAGTAAACGTTTGTGGGGAACTTTGTCAAAGGCCTTTTGAAAATCAAGATATATAATATCTACAGCTTTACTCTCATCGTAGAGGTTGAGGATATCGTGGAAGAAGTCTAAGAGGTTTGTTAAACAGGAACGTTTTTTACGAAAGCCGTGTTGAGTATCTTTAAGTATGTTATTTTCCTCCAAGTGATTTACGAGTCTGTCTCGTATGACCGAGACAGACTATCGTATGACTTGCGACGTGTACAGTCGGGGGTATTAAGTATTGTCATAGATTTCAGTGGTTTTCGCTCAAGAAGTGTTATTGGTATCTTTATAGTTACTGGGAAAAGTGCTTATCCCTCAGAGTATTAGTCAGTGTCCGAAACTTTGTGAAATATCTGACAACACCTATTAACCTCAACCGTACCTCGCGAGAGTGGGAATAGTTGTCTGGTGGGAACATATTGTTTCCAAATTATTCAAGACTTAGGGACCTTTTATACACCTGCATTTCTCGCCAGGAATTAGAAGAAAAAAAAAATCGAACCAGGTGTTTCGTAAATTGAACACTTTCATAGGGAATCGAAATCAACTTAAGTATTCACTAGGTTTAATTTGAGGCATTTCTAGTTGAATTTGTATAGGTATATTATATAACCCGAATATGTTTTGTAAGACCAAGCTCGTAATTACCTAACTTTCAAAATGGCCCCTACACTGCGAACAATAACTTCTGTTCATATATAGACAAAAAGTAAACTCATACAGAATGGTTCAATCATGTGTTGTTTAATCTGAACACATAAACTAATGAGTATGCGGATACATTTGGTTCCACTTACTCCTTTATAGGGCAAGCCACCAAATGTGATCATGCGAGGAATCGACAACATTTTTGGACTTATATAACCCCACAAAGGGTTAAGGGGAGAGTTTCACATAAGGGGGGGGTTTTCTGTACCCCATCTCCCTCATGCTTAGCCCCATTATTTTGAAATTTTAAGACGCTTGCCCAATTAGTTTGGCGATTTTTATACCTTTTGTCTCATACCTGTTAGTTTTAAGACCTTTCGTGCCATTTAGATCTCGATTTTTCCTTTCGCTCGCCTGTAATTTAGGAGGAACCGGCCTTTGGCCGGGAAATTTTTCTACCGAAAAATGTACAAATTTATCTCGACGAGGAGTATTTTTTAAAGATTGATGGAGGTCTAGGGAGTAAACTAAAAAACCTCCCCTTAAGCGTTCAATTTTTACAATATTGTAACTCCTTTAGCAACAAAAACACCGCCCCGAAAATTCCAAAATGTCTTCAGCATGTCGGTCTGTCATCTTAAAGGAACCAGAAAACGTCGCCAGGTCCCCGAAAAATCTAGTGTTTGGCCTCCACATCTTTGTCTCCGGAAAAGGCCCCAATTAAGGATGGTTCAATAAGTAGAACAAACGCCGCCCGTGCTTGCCCCAGAAAATCTGAAAATTTTGCGAGGACGGGAGCGATTCTGGTCGGGAGGAAGCCAAACAGAGCAGGGAGGGAGAGAGAGGTGTGGAGGGTGGAGGTGTGTGGAGAGGTGGAACGGTGTGGATATATGAGATGTGGAGGGTGAAGGTGTGTGGAGAGGTGGAAGGTAAAAGTGTGTGAAAAGGTGGAAGTGTGTGGGTATGTGGAGGGTGGAGGTGTGTGGAGTGGTGGAACGGTATGGATATATGAGGTGTGGAAGGTGAAAATGTGTGGAGTGGATCTGTGTGGATATATGAGGTGTGGAGGGAAAGAGGTGGTGGAGAGGTGGATGTGTGGGGAGAGGTGGAATGGTGTGAATATATGAGATGTGGAGAGGTGGAATGGTGTGGATATATGAGGTGTGGAAGGTGGAGCTGTGTGGATATATGAGATGTGGTATAGGTGGAGAGGTGAAACTGTGTGGATATATGAGGTGTGGAGATGTGGAAGGTCTGTGGAGAGGTGGATTTGTGTGGATATATGAGGTGGGGAGGGAGAGAGGTAGTGGAGAGGTGTATTTGTGTGGAAATATGAGGTGAGGAGATGTAGAAGGTGAAGTTGTGTGGAGAGTACGTGGAACTGTGTGGATATATGAGATGTGGAAAGGTGGAACTGTGTGGATATATGCGGTGTGGAAGGTGAAGGTGTGTAGAAAGGTGGTGGAGAGGTAGAACAGTGTGGATATTATGAGGTGAGGAGATGTGGAAGGTGAAAATGTGTAAAGAGATGGAACGTTTTGGATATATGAGGTGTGGATATGTGGAAGGTGAAGGTGTGTTGAGAAGGGGAAGTGGTCTATAGGCGTGGATATATGAGGTGTGGAAGGTAGATATTTTGAGGATGGAGGAGGTGTGTGGAGAGTTGGAGAAAGACGTGGAGCAGGCTGGCAAACAAGCGACTATTCAAATGCAGTCTAAAATAGAGTCCATTCCTGTTTGTTCTTATTATAAACGCACGGTTCAAATTATGCTTAACAGTTCTTCATTATGTATTTGGAAGTGATAAAATCGCCTAACAACAATTTATTATTATAATGTTAACCCCTTGCAACGTCCATCTATTTTTAGTCTGGCTATATTTGTAGGATTCTGTGCAGTTTAAGAAGGATATGCGGTAGCAAAAAGGGTTAACGTGAGATATTCGAAGACTGTTAATTACTGGAGGCCCTTTTGAAATTGAATAAAATCGTCTAATAGCAGCCAGGATAAAGTTAAAAGGACAGCACCGGTACTGAAAGGGTTAAGTTTCCTGTATACCTTCTCTATATTCCAGTCTCAAACTAAACTTTACCCATTCAGTACCAGTGACGCCTAGTTTTACGTTATTTCTACTACATTTAGACGATGTTATGCAGCTTAGGAGGATATATTAGGGGAGGTGTGGCGGAGTGGTCTTGCCACTGGACTTCTAATCCAATGGACCCGGGTTCGAATTCCAATATGTCAATGGGAAGATATAATTGGGATGGAATTTGCGCTGTACCTAGTATCAGTGCATTACCACAGCACACCGAAATGCCAAAAAAATATCCTCATTGTTCCCTGATTAAATAGCATTGTATGAATATTCCCATATTCAAACAAATATGCTACAAGGGGGCAATGCCTAGTGAGTTAATTGCTCAATAGGTGGCGTTCTGAGAGTGAGGGTCCGAGTGTGGGGGTGGAGACTGTGAAGCGCAGAGGCGAGGCGGCTTCAGAGATGGAGTTGCTTCGAGCCGTGAAGCTTCGCATGTCTCACTCCCTAGACTGGAGCAAGACCTCACGGGCCTCACCGTGTTCAGCGGTAGAGTGTAAAGGCTATCAACCTATGCCCGAGAGGGAGTAGTTGGAATATAAAAAAAAAAAAAAAAAAAAAAAAAAAAATATATATATATATATATATATATATATATATGGTGGCTAAAACGATTAATGGAGATAGTTTGTAACCTTTTAATGGGTAAACGTCCTTCCTAAGTTTATTAAAATCGTCTAATAGTTGCCAGAATGTAATGAAAAAGAAGTCGCCGGTACAAAAGGGGTTAAGGAAGGTGGCGATAGGCGAGGTGGTAGAGTGAAATACTGAGAGGGCTGAGGGGTATTGAACAGATGTATAGAGATATACAGAATTCGAAGGAGGGTGGCAGCAGGGGTTGGAGAACAGTGTAGAAGAAAGGGGGTAATTTTCAATAACACAGTCCCGGCGTTATTACTTATTGCAATCTATTTTTCCCAGCTGATGATAAATTGCTATGTAACTATCTTATTTACTTAGCTATTACGTAGATTTGTTTAGCCAAATATGTTATTAATGATGCAAACTTACCATTAATACGACGCAGAGACAGTAACTTAATATTTATTTTCCAATGTCTCGAGGAATCAGTTGTTAATGGATTAAAAATACCATCAGCTGACATTTAAGCAACTATAGTTTCATCACAAACTTTCAAAATATGCTTATGCATTATTACAATACATAAAATTACTGTGGGAGATTATTTTTTTAAAAGATAAATTAGACTGCAACTAAGTGTGACAAAGATTGATGGTCGAAAATATGAAGACATTTAATAGCACAGGTAGTCGAAGTAATCACAGGAGGGCTAGACAAATGCAGAAGAGTTGCAAGGTTCGAACATGGAGGAATATTTGTAACCTTCTGATTTCTCGTGATCCCTTTCTAAGCTGAATAAAAGTGAGTCAATGGTTATCAAAATGTCTAAACAGGTTACATGAACAGATGACAGTAGACCTGGGAATTGAATATAAAATATACCAAAGGGAGAATCAAAGCTCAAAGCCAAAACACTGTAAGACTGGCAAGGCGATAAAAGTGGATGTGTGTTATCTTGAGTGAATACGAGCAGACACACAGCCTTTACTGAATTACAAACACACACACACTCGCACACGCACATACACATACACATACAGTAGTTACACTCTCTCCCTCCCACCCCACACATTCACTCACATACTCACATCCACACCGCACACACACACTCTCTCTCACACACACTCACTCTCACTCTCTCTCTCATACACTCACACACACACAGACACGCACACATACACACACACACACGCACACACACACACACACACACACACACACACACACACACACACACACACACACACACACACCATTTCCAGGAAAGATCTTATAAATTAGTCAGTAATCGTATCTAGATCAAAGGAAGTTGGATGCTATATAAGCTACAGGAATGCCTTAAGCGTACGTTTAATATAGTAGTATCGATTTCACAGATGTTGGCATTATTGAAGAGGACACTATTAGCTAAGAGTAGTAAGTAATAGAAGGAAAGGATATACTCAAAGCAATAATATATCTTCTATTAGATTGCACACACACACACACACACACACACACACACACACACACACACACACACACACACACACACACACACACACACACACACACACACACACCCACACACACACACACACACACACACACACACACACACACACACACACACACACGTGGAAAGATGTCACAAGTGGAGTTCCGCAGGGGGCGGTGCTGGCTCCCATAATGTTTCTAATATACATTAACGACATGCCAAAGGATATAAATGCATATATGAATATGTTTGCAGATGATGCCAAGATCATGAAGCGTATAGAAGATGAAAACAGTGGTAGGGAATTACAGAGGGATTTGGATAGGATAGATCAATGGAGCAAGAAGTGGAAAATGGAATTTAACACAAATAAATGTCATGTAGTGGAAATGGGAGTAAGTAAAAGAAGGCCTCATACGGAATATAAGTTAGGAGAAAACACTATTAACCCATCAGAGAAAGAAAAGGACTTAGGGATAACTGTTAGGAGTGATCTTTCACCTGAGAATCATATTAATAAGATAGTGGGAGAAACATATGGACTGCTAAACAGAATAAAAATAGCCTTTAACTATATAAACGAGGAGATGCTGGAGAAAATAATAAAAACATTGGTGAGACCAAGACTGGAGTATGCGGCAGTGGTGTGGGCACCACATCTAAAAAAACATATAAAGAAGCTGGAGAAGGTTCAGAGAGCTGCAACTAGGATGATACCAGAACTGAGAGAATTACCATATGAGGAGAGATTGAAGAAATTAGATTTACCATCTCTAATGGATAGGAGGGAGAGAGGCGATATGATTATGATGTACAAATGTGTGAGAGGACTCGAAAAGGTGGACAAGAAGGGTTATATTGTGAAAGATAATGGTAGAACTAGGGGGCATAGATATAAACTAATGAAAGGAAGATGTAAAGGAGATGTGAGAAAGTATAGTTTCCCTTACAGAAGTATAAGTAAGTGGAATCAGTTGGAAGAGGAAGTGGTGTGTGCCAAAAACATTCATATTTTTAAGGCAAAGTTAGATAATTGTAACTCAGGAAGCGGGACAATACGAGCCTAAAAAGCTCAACTCCTGTATACTACAAATAGGTAAATACAAATAGGTAAATACACACACACACACACACACACACACACACACACACAGTAATTACGTGATTCCCTTCAGACAGAATGACCCTTGTTCCCCTTAGGTTTCATCAACTCAAATATCACAGAGCCGCCCTTTAGTAGTTGAATATAGTGGTGTAAAGTATTGTGTTGCTTTTATATTCAGTATGACAGTGTACAGTGTCATTATAATTCATATTGACTTTGATGCACTGGTAGATTTGTTTGTATTCCATTGTCACGAATACAATGGGAGGTCAAATTTATCTTTTCCTGTGACTGAAGGACAATGGTAGGTCAGCTTTCCATTTCCCTGTGATTTGAATACCACGAGAAGACAACTTGTTAAATCAAATCAAATACAATATATTAAGTTCATCAATGATAGTTTTTTTATTTGAGGAACTTGAACAAGCAGAGTTAAAGGTAATAATAATGTCTACATCCTTATTAGATTAGAGAAAAATTCACTTTGCATCCATATTGGATAATTTTAACACAAGGGGCATGCTATAATGAAATGCATCCCTTAGTTAGAAAAGGAATAGTATGGTACTATGTAATCAATATCAGTTGTCAAATATTTTTTTGATTTTATTATTCGGTTGTGTCATTTTACTTGGACTGTTCTTATTTCATGATATAAAAAAGTTCGTAATGCCCAATCAACACGTAGAATAAATCATGACACATCGACATTATTCAAGTCATACTTTCATCTTTGATTTGTTTTTTAGTGTCTTTGTTTAGTAAATTGTCATAGTTATAGGCTTGCTGAGAGTATCGCGAGAGGTGATCTAGAGTTAAAAGAAGCGTTAGATATGGAGGCAATTAAATGGCCTCTTCTTCATGTTTTAAATTAACTAAGCATACACCAATTATATCTTATGTCACGAGTGCTAAAGTTAGTAACACATGGATTACGGTTAATGTACAAAAGACCTCACGATTAAGCTTTACTGGGTTCTCGAAATTAATTGTAAACACTTCTCTTACGTTGATGCTTAATGTACAGGAATCGTGCTTTGGATTGAATACGAATATTTTATGTTAGTTTACGTTACCTATCGTGGAATATTACGCATCATGAGTTAGTAATTATGCATGTACAGTCACTGAAAAATGTTCGTGAGCTCTGGCGATTTCCTTTATGCAAATATATCCATTTACATTGATATTCAGATCAAATCAGCTATATGTAAATAAATGCACATGATGTATTTATTATTATATAGCTGATTTGAAAATCTATCTAAATGGATATATTTGCATACAGAAAATCGCAACAGCTAACGAACATATGCCAGTAGCTGTACACTCGACCAAAAAACAATCTTTACACTAACGCTCTAAACATTCTGGAAGTGGGTCGAAATCTTATGATCATACCTCACAGACGTATGTTTCACCCGATGCATTCTGTTCACACTAGATTATTTACAGCTCACCAGTGTAAAGATTGTTTTTTGGTCGAGTGTACATGCTTACTTTGTCTTAGAGCTAACTTGGAATATCCTTCGAGTGGGGGAAAATGGGTTAAGGGGAGATTTCCACTTGAGGGATTTTTTCTGGACCCCTTTCTCTCATGTTTAACCCCATTGCGTTTTATATTTTAAGACGCTCGCCCACTTTAGTTTGGCGATTTTAAGAACTTTCGCCCCATTTCTGTCAATTTTAAGAACTTTCGTGCCATTTAGGTGTCGATTTTTTCCTGGCGAGCGATAGCGAGCCTGTAATTTGAGAGGAACCGGCCTTCGGCCGGGACATTTTTCTTACCGACAAATTTACAAATTTATCTTGAAAGGGGGTCTAGGGGGTGTAATTTTAAGCTTGATGGAGTTCTAGGGAAGACACTACATACCTCCCCTTAAGTCGATTGTTCTACTCCGGGTTCGTTGTAAATCTGGCGTCGACTGTCACTCCCGGCTGTGGGGGACATAAAACCAGGTTATGTTCCGGCTCAGGGGGGGTTTGTTTTGTCTCGCGCGATATTGCCAGCTGAGTGGGATCTTCCTCTCGCTCTTTGTTTTTCCTCCTCCTTGTGTTGTTCTCTCGCAGTCTTTTAGTTTATATGCTTATGTTCTGGGTGTGTGGTGTCCCGAGTTCGAATCCCGGGAGGAGCATATGCTTTCATTAGTTTATTTACGTGCATTGGGGTTTGGTGTCCCGAGTTCGAATCCCGGGAGGACCATATGCTTTCATTAGTTTCTTCAAGTGCATTGGGGTTTGTATGTATGTATGTATATACTCAGGCATATACCCCATTGCTCGGGGTGGCCGACACGAGACAGAGCCCGAACAGAAACAACATTTAAAATTCTTATTCTCAGGGTCCAGGACCACTTTCGCGTTCTCTCG
Organism: Paralithodes platypus; assembly: GCA_032716605.1. NCBI lineage: Eukaryota > Metazoa > Arthropoda > Malacostraca > Decapoda > Lithodidae > Paralithodes > Paralithodes platypus. Next base: position 1,914,919 of record CM064521.1, read on the forward strand.
CCCATTTCTCAGTCTCGTCGAGTAGGAGAATTACACATTGGTGTTTGTAATTGATGTATTTAATGTTAAGAACTAGGTGTTACTTAATGTTAAGAACTAGGTGTTACTTAATGTTAAGAACTAGGTGTTACTTAATGTTAAGAACTAGGTGTTACTTAATGTTAAGAACTAGGTGTTACTTAATGTTAAGAACTAGGTGTTACTTAATGTTAAGAACTAGGTGTTACTTAATGTTAAGAACTAGGTGTTACTTAATGTTAAGAACTAGGTGTTACTTAATGTTAAGAACTAGGTGTTACTTAATGTTAAGAACTAGGTGTTACTTAATCCCTTCTTTGTTTACGCTCGGGGCCAGGGTTACCAAATCAAGTCCGTTAGATAGTAAATAAAAGCAGAAAATCGCTAGAATAATGCCACAGTCTCCAGTCTAGAATATCTCCCTACAATGGCTCAAATTCCTATAATATCGCTAGACTTCATGTTGCTAGATGTAAACGTTTGTCTCTAGGTCGAAGTAGTCCAGGTTGTAGCTAGAATATACTAAAATTAAGAACGACTATAATATAATGGTTAGTTGACGGCAATCATTCGGGTTTTATTTATCTGAACCGTCCTATATTATGGTATTTAACCCTTTCTCTATGGCCAGATACTTTTTTTTTTTTTTTTTTTTTTTTATGATATGAACAAGTTTACAAAGGACTGTTGGAGTAAAAGAGATAATAGAAGTATAGTTACTACTTCATTTGTTTGAGATCGATCCTCTCCAAGACGTACGGCATCGGCTAGTGGTAGCTAGAATAATATATAAACAATTCAAACATGATAATGAAAGGGTTAACATAAAACAGGAAGTCCTTTTCGGATTCTTAGGGTTAAGGGGAGGTTTTTAGTGTGTTTCCTAGACTTCCATCAAGCTTGAAATTACACCACCTTGACCTCCTTTCAAGATAAATTTGTACATTTTTCGGTAGAAAAATGTCCCGGCCGAAGGCCGGTTCTTCTTAAAATACAGGCTCGCTATCGCTCGCCAGGAAAAAAATCGACACCTAAATGGCACGAAAGGTCTTAAAAGTGACATAAATGGGGCAAAAGTTCTTAAAATTGCCAAACTAATGTGGCGAACGTCTTAAAATCTCAAAAGCAATGGGGCTAAACATGAGGGAGAAAGGGGTAAATAAAAAAATCCCTCAAGTGGAAACTCCCCTTAAGCCTGAACTACACAGTTATAATTATTAATTACTATAAATTTCATAACGCACTTCGTTTGATTTTTGCTGTTATTAGACCATTATGTTCAGCTTAGAACTAAGATAAAACTGCGAGTCAAACGTTTAATGTAGATCAAAGTCTCTACGTTTTAAATTAACACATTTAATTTCTAATCTGCATAAAATCGTCAAAGATAGCCAGAATAAAATGAAAGATTGGGTTATATGACAGTGCACCAAAGGGGTTAGAATGAAAGATTGGGTTATATGACAGTGCACCAAAGGGGTTAGAATGAAAGATTGGGTTATATGACAGTGCACCAAAGGGGTTAGAATGAAAGATTGGGTTATATGACAGTGCACCAAAGGGGTTAGAATGAAAGATGGGGTTATATGACAGTGCACCAAAGGGGTTAGAATGAAAGATGGGGTTATATGACAGTGCACCAAAGTGGTTAGAATGTAGCCTAAGCAATGTGGGAATCTGATCATATCTAATTATTATATAAATTCCGTTGCAATTACCAGTGCCAGCTACAACAAAAAGCAACCTAATTATGGAACTCTCAATCATTAAATAACAAATATATTATAATTAGCTGCACTTTGAGACTTTTAAGCGTGTAATCTGTGCTGCATAACAGTATTGATGATGTTAAAGCGTTCATTGCCAATATATAGGATAGTCTGTTAAGGGAGATGGTTGGCTTTCTGCCCCCCCCCCCCCCCCCCCCCCCCTTCACCCTCGTGCTTAGCCTCTTTAGTTTTCATATATCAAGACGTTCTGCCCATTAGTTTGGCGGTTTTAGGACATGTCCCATTTGTTTGTCAATATTAACACCTTTCGTGCCATTTAAGTGTCGATTGTTTGCCTGGCGAGCGATAGTGAGCCTGAAATTTAGGAGGAATCGGCCTTTGGCCGGGACATTTTCTACCGAAAAATGTACAAATTTATCTAGAATGGGGATCTTGGGGATGTTTTTATAATTTTTGCTGGAGGTCTAGGGAGAAAACTAAAACAATAATATAACAAATATAAATCGACCAATAAATATACCCTATAACTCATTTTGTTTTGGTAGCGTGACTCCCACGTAAGTCTCGTATCCATGGCAACTTACTCTTGTGCTCCTGTCAATACAGTCTGCTGATATATCCAATTATGTCAAGTATGTATTGTGCTGCGTTATTGAGGGTTTTAATATATATATATATATATTTTTTTTTTTTTTTTTTTTTTTTTTTTTTGTAATTTTCGATCACTTTATTATTAGCGTGCCCAAATATTAAAACAAACTTCCCCAGACCATCTTCGAGCTTAACCCTTTCTGTCCTGTCAGCATCCTTTTTACTTTATTCTGGCCTACTACTATTCGATGTTTAATCAGTTTAGGAAGGATCTCTAGTAATTATAAGAGTTCGAACTATCTCAATCAACCGTTTCATCTACCACATATCTTTGCTAAGCTGCATATAATCGTCTAATGGTAGATGGAATAAAACCAATAATTCGTCGCTGGTACAGGAAGGGATAATAATAATGTGATTGTAAACGCCTTCGAGCCACCCCTCCAATCGACATTTATACATTTACGGTAGATAAATGTCCCGGCCAAAGAACCAATGGATGAGGGTGTGCGAATGAGGAAAAGGAATTACATCTTCCTTAAATCTTACACACCACATTGCTGTAATATGTATGTAATATATGAAAGTAATATAATGCAATATATACTTGGAAGCTTCACAATATCAGGAAAATACGAAAAAAAACTTCTTCTCTCCTATACTCCGTTCCAAATAAGTAGGCCAAAGCTCTTGAACATTACCCTCTATAACTCACTAATGACTGGAGTAATCTACCATTTAGGAAGAATCAGCCAGGGAATAGGTGTGGAGATTTACAGCCCTTTTGCTCTAGCCCTTTTTGAGTTACAGAGGCTATAAGGGTTCACGATATCTGGCCTACCTACGTGGAACAGGGTATAGCATGTTAACCCCTTCTATACCGGTGCTGTCCTTGTAGCGTTATTCTGACTACTATTTGACGATTATATTCAGTTTCAATAAGGGTCTCGAGCGATTAACCGGCTTCGAACTATCTTACTTAACCCTTTTTACTACCCCAGATCCTTCTTAAACTGCACACAATCGTCTAAATATAGCTTGAATAGAATTAAAGAGACGTCGTCGGTACAGAAAGGGTTAACAGATGGGAGTGACGTCGGGTGGCCGGTAAGGGAGGATTTTTTCTTTTTTTCTTTTTTTGTCGATTATCTCACATATTTTTTTATTTATTTTGTTTCGTTTCCTTCCTAGACCCTATCAAAGCTTAAAGACAAACATCCCCACGATCCCCCTTCTAGATATATTTGTACATTATTCAATAGGTCACCCACCCCTTAATTACAGGTTCGCTATCGATCGCCAGGAAATAATCGACACCTAAATCACACGAAAAGTGAAAGTTCTTCAAATCGCCAAACTTATGGGGAGAATGTCTTAAAATGTCTTGAAAGGAATATCTCTCCTTAAAATAAATTAATTTTTCCTCTCGCATATATATACAGTATATATATATATAAATATATATATATACAGTATATTATGTATATTTTTTTTTTTGCCGAATCACGAATTACAGTGTACATAAACTTTTGTCGACTATATTGGTACAGAAAACAAACTTGCGTACCGTTCCACCCGCGCGGCAATCATGGCCTTACCTTAAAACTTAGACACAAAAAATGCTTCGTTGTAGCTTGTTAGGGGAACGTACATTTTATTACGCTTTGGTTTGTTGTTGGACGTTTTGATTTATAAGTTTACACTGCTATATTTTTGGAGCATATTGTTTTGTATGCCGGTACTCTTAATGTATTTATCTATCTATTTATTTATTTATTTATTTATTTATTTATAATGCTTTGTTTATTTTCGCCATTGATAGTTGTATGTAATTTTCGGATCCTGTTTTTATTAAGATGTCTAAAATATAGTTCCGATAGAATTTAGAACTTTATTTGGTACCCTCATAGAAGTAATTATGGGGAGGTATGTATTTATATGCTCATTATGGGGAGGTATGTATTTATATGCTCATTATGGGGAGGTATGTATTTATATGCTCATTATGGGGAGGTATGTATTTATATGCTCATTATGGGGAGGTATGTATTTATATGCTCATTATGGGGAGGTATGTATTTATATGCTCATTATGGGGAGGTATGTATTTATATGCTCATTATGGGGAGGTACGTATTTATATGCTAATTTATTTATATTTTGATAATGCTTTGTTTCCAAGACCCCCCTTCGAGTACAGTTTGTACTTATTTCGGTAGATAAATAAACCGGCCGAAGGCCTAAATTATAGGCTTGCTGTCGCTCGCCAGGAATATTTTTTTCACCTACATGGCACGGAAGGTTTTAAGATTGACAACATAATTGGGCAAAAGGTCTTAACATCGACAAACTAATGGGGCGAACGTCATAACATCTCAAAAATAATGGGGTTAAGTATGAGGGAGAAGGGGAATCAAGAAAAACCAAACTCCCCTTAAGGAGGTGTTGATGTCAATAAGTAAACATAAGAAAATATCATACTCGAAGATACTTGGTGTTGGTGACAATGAATAAACACTATACCCTGTGCCATATTAGTAGTCCAGATATCGTGAACCCTAACCTATGTAACTAAAAAAGGGCTAGAGCAAATGGGCTGTAGATTTCCACACCTATTCCACGTCTGACCCTTCCCAAATGGTATACACATTAGGTGAATTACTCTAGTCGTTTATGAGTTGTAGAGTTTAAATGTTGAAGAGTGTGTGCCTACTTATTTGGAATAGGGTATAGACATCATCGTACACGTACATATAGAGCAATGTGGTTCAGAAATACTAATGATAAATGTGTTGACAGCCACATGACGTACCCATTCATACATTGGTCTAATTACTTTGCATTATTGATTACAAATAACAATACAAATGCAAATAAACACAAATCAAAACTTCTCATAAAATACGTTCAATGTCAGGGTGTCAATTCGGAGCAATTTTGTTGCTGGATTGAATGAATATGAGTAGGAATATATGCAAATTAACATAAAATAGCATTGTTTTGGGCCATTCTATCACTTTCTAGGAGGTTATTTAAAATACAAACCATTATTTTATCTTTGCATAGACAATAATAAAGACAAAGAAGGATGAACTCGGCTTTCGTTTGACACCCTGTTCAAGGTAGATTAACCCCTTCATTACCGGTAGGTCCTTTTCGTTATATCCTGATAATTATTAGACGACTATATTCAGCTTAGGAAGGACTTGTACCCATATATTAAGGCTACAGACTATCTCAAATAATCCTTTTTGCTACCATATATCCTTCCTATGCTTCATAAAATCGTCTAAACGTAGCTGAAGTCCAATATATATTACGTCGCTGGTACAGAAGGGGTTAATAGATTTTATGTTGGGATGTACAGTCGTAGTCAGGAATTTAAGAATAATATTTGGTTACAAAATTGATACACCGACGAATCGTTTTGTAACAGAGATGAACCACACACATCATATTCCATATTACCACAACATGAACCACACACATCATATTCCATATTACCACAAAATGAACCACACACATCATATTCCATATTACCACAAAATGAACCACACACATCATATTCCATATTACCACAAAATGAACCACACACATCATATTCCATATTACCACAAAATGAACCACACACATCATATTCCATATTACCACAAAATGAACCACACACATCATATTCCATATTACCACAAAATCGTCTAAATGCAACTAAAATAAGTACAGCAAGACGTCACCGGTACTGAAGGGGTTAAGTATGCCTGACCACGACTTTGCAATCTTCAGATACATTGTGATGCTCTGTTTATTAATCAAACTCTAGCCATCTTTCGTTGTAGGCCTAATCAGTTTTCTTGTATCTATTTCGCGTAAAAATAAAGTAGTCTACCTTTTATTAACAAAATCAGGCCATTTTTCTTTGATCGGTTTTCTGTTTTGTTATCTATTTCGCGTATTTTTTTTAAAGTAATCTACCTTTTATTAATCAAACTGTAGCCAGCTTTATCTATCTATCTATCTATCTATTGCCTGACGCCGTGATCCCCGAAGGGGTGGCCACGAACGAACCGCCCCCATGCACCTCTGTCCCCAGTCAGTCGACGCCCCTCCCCCCAACCAGCACCGCCTTCGTTCATGTAGTTCCTCACTCCATCCTTCCACCTCATATTCGGTCTACCTCTCCCCCTCTGTCCCTCCACCTCGCTCTCGTACACCCTCTTAGTCATTCTCTCGCTTTCCATACGTTCCATATGGCCGAACCATCTCAAGTTGTTCCTTTTCACAATTTCCAGCACATCTACCTCCACACCACACCTCCTTCTTACTTCCTCATTAGTCTGTCTATCCCTCCATGTAACTCCGCACGCACTCCTTAAGTAATTCATTTCCACTGCTCTCACTCTTGGTCTGAGTCTCTCAACCAACGTCCATGCTTCGCTTCCGTAAGTCAGTGTCGGGATTACCACACTGTCATGCAAGGACTTCTTCACTTCCATACTGACCACCCTATTTCTTGTTACTGACTGCTTTTAGCGTTCCTACAACCCTCTTCCCCTGTTGTACCCTCTCTCCCGCACCTCTTCATCCATAGTCCCATCTTTACTCAACACACTGCCCAGATACTTAAAAGAGTTGACGATCTCCATAGCCTGACCGTTCAGCTTCACCTCACACTCTGTGACTTCACCCCTTTCGAAGACCATAACCTTGCTCTTCCCCGTATTTACCTTCAAATTCCGTTTTTCGCACACTGTTCCAAACTCATTTACCAGACCCTGCAACTCCCATTCATTATCACTCATCAGAACTGTATCATCCGCAAACAGCAGTATAGGTAGCTTCCACTCAATTCCCTCCCTTTTCAGCGATACACCAACATTCACTGCTCTTGATAGTATTTCTTTCATGACTCCATCCATATATACAGTAAACAACCACGGGGACATCACACACCCCTGTTTCAAACCAACATTCAGGTCAAAGAACTCGCTCTGCTCACTCTCCACACGTACTGCCGCCTTTGCACCCTCATACATGCTCTTCACTGCTTTCAGCAACTTGCCCTCTACTCCGTATATTCTAAGTACTTTCCACAAACCTTCTCTATCCACTCTGTCAAAGGCCTTCTCCAAGTCCATAAAGGCAACATACACCTTTTGTTTCTTCTCCAGATACTTCTCCACAACACAATTCAGGGTAAAAATCTGATCTACACATCCTCTTCCCTTCCTAAAACCTCCCTGCTCGTCGCCTATCCATTTCTCCGTTCTCACTCTCACTCTCTCAATCACTACCCTACTGTATACCTTCCCTACTACGCTTAGAAGACATATTCCAGCTTTATCTGTGATCAGTTATCTTTCTTTGTTATCTATTTCGCGTAAAAACTGAGTAGTCTACCTCACCATGTCTGACCAAAGAAAGTGGGAATGAAGCCTGCGGGGTGCTGAGATCCCACGCGTTATCGATGATCTGCAAAAAAACCCATCCACTGTTTTCCTTCGCTCACTTCCTTGGCTCAACATCACACTCATATGTTTGGAGGAGTTGCTTGTCTTGATAGCATAATGCATAGTGCGCGGAATTTCGATGTGAGTATCCTGGGTTGGAGTCCTCCGAGTGTCACATGTATTTGTTGATTTCATTAATTGAGTTCATATGTGAAGTTGGTTGGTGTAAAAAACATAATAATTATCTCTGCTATTATCCATCCATTTATTATAGATATGCCACAAATCTTTACCACTAACCTCAATAACTCATAAACGACTAGAATAATCGAGCTAATATGTCTACCATTTGGGAAGGGTCAGCTAGGGAATAGGTGTAAACATTTACAGCCCATTTGCTCTATCCCTTTTTGACTTATAGAGGTTAGGGGTCACGATTTCTGGCCTACCTATAATGAATGGACTACAGGCTGGTTGTGGTTATGTAATCGTCGCTGTCCGTCTGTTCGTGTGTCTGTTTATACATGTACACTCATCTGTTTGGAGGAATTGCTGTTATTATATCTGCTAAGCTAAGCTGGTTGTGCTTATGTAATCGTCGCTGCCCGTGTATTCGTTTGTGTCTGTTTGTAGCTAGGATAGGCCTATCTCAAAAACGTTTGGACGGATTTAGATGAATCTTCATTAGTTCCTTCCTTTGGTATCAGAATAGAAACGATTAACCCTCGTAAGATCCAAAACTCATTCCTGTTCTGTTTTTTGGCTATCATTAAGCTATTTTATTCAGATTAGGAAGGGTATATGGAAGTCAGAGGGTTAATAGAGACACTCTTTACTTTTTTAATCCCCCACAGATCCTTCCTAAACTGTATACAATCGTCTAATAATAGCCAGAATAAACTGTCAAAACATGTCATGATCCTCTAAGGGTTAACATTTGGCTAACATGTGATGCCCCCCCCCCCCCCCCACTCCCCCTCCCCTTCTCGAAATATAGTGGCCCCAAAATGTCTAGGGATGTTTAATCGACAAGATACTAATTATTAGATCTACTGGTTATCTAAGGATTAAAGCATTATAAATAGTGGTGCTTGGCTGTCCCCAAATTGAGGTTTAGGGACTTAAGGGGAGTTTTTAGTTGATTCCCTAGACTTCCATCAAACTTAAAATTACTCCCCCTTGACCCCCTTTCAAGATAAATTTGTAAATTTTTCGGTAGAAAAATTTCCCGGCCGAAGGCCGGTTCCCCTTAACTCCAAAATGTTAATATGCCTTAATCCCTAAAATGCACTAAAGTAATTGGACAAAATTTAGTGACCTCATTCAGTGGATACTAGTATATTATTGGCCTACAGTATATGACCTCTCGGCCTAGTTCAACCGCTCGACCTATTTCGACCAATGTGCCAGCTTGACCCACATTAGGCAGGCTGTGAACGTAGACTTATCTCTCTGAGGATCGATGGTGCACTTCCTTTCCGTTTTCTGGCTATTATTAGACGATTTTATTCAGATTAGGAAAGGTGTGTGGTTGATTAAGATAGTCGTTAGCCTTTTCATTCGTACAGATCTTTCCTAAGCTGGATACAATCGTCTAACGATTGCCAAAAAGAAATGATAAAACGCGTCATATCCTCAAGGGGTTAATGCTGATTCATACGTGTTCGAAGTTGTCTCGGGCTGATTTGATTCTCCTTATAAACCCCTTCATTACCGATGCCGTCCTTTAAACTTTATTCTGGCCATTATTAGACGATTATATTCAGTTTAAAAAGGAGCCTCCAACAACTAACAGGCGCTCAACTATCTGACTTAACCAATTTTACTAACAATGATCCTTCTTGCACTGCACAAAACGTCTAAATTTAGCTAGAATATAATTACAAAACGTCGTCGTCGGTAATGAAGGGCTTAAACATTCGAACACCCAATGTTTACAGTGCAGTATTAGTCAACCAGTGTGAAAACAACCAGGGTCATCCAAACCAGTGGCAATCTAAACTTCAAGTCCTAACCTAACTTTACATTACGTTACTTAACTTAATGTTTACCAGAAATTTGCATTACGGAGGTTCATATAATCAGTCCGAGGCTTCAAACACTATCAGAATTTATTACCGCGACTGTACAGTTTTCCGCACATATTCTATTATGTTGTGCTCGTGATTGGGCAGCGCTGCATACACTTCCCCAACCCCCCTCCCTCGCTCCACCTTCTTCCCTTCCACTATTGGTAGGAGGTAGAATGAGGGAGGGTGGTTGGGGAGGTGGGTGCGGCCCTGCCAAGTTACGATTTGCTGGGATGGTTGAGAAATGGAATATGTGTGGCAAACTGTACATTCTTTGGATATTCAGGTCAGTAAATGCGGCTGTGTGTGTTTTACTGACGCCTTTCCATTTCCAGGTCGTCAACAGATCTGGGAGCGCCCCTAGGCACCTCTTTTCGTCATGGCCAGGTAAGACCGACTCACCTGTGTAGCTCCCCGGGGACTGATGGTCGAGGGAGGCCTGTACGCATAGTCTATTTTACAGTCTCTGGGTTAACTTTAAGGGGGGATGGGCCGGGTTTTTTGGTCTATTATTTCATTTACTCCCATATTTCTTAGTTTCCTCGCTAGACCTCCATCAAACTTAGAAAAACACCCCCTAGACCATCCTTCAGGACAAATTTGTACATTTTCCAGTAGAAAAATTTCCCGGGAAGGCCTGTTCCTCTTAAAATTTCAGGCTCGCTTTCGCTCGCCAGGAAAAACTCAAGAACTAAATGGCACAAAAGGTCTTAAATTTGACAACGAAATGGGGCAAAAGGTGTTAAAATTGCCAAACTAATGGGCCGAACTTCATATAATCTCAAAACAAATGGAGCTAAACACGAGGGAGAAAGGGAACCAGAAAAACGACCCATCTCCCCCTTAACAGCCCTTTCCTTCTTTTCAGTGTTCTCTTGACTTGTGGAATGTCTTTTGCGTTTTTTATTTTTGAAGATAGGTTGCAAAGGATTCGAGGCCTAAGGAAAAACAATATTTGTCACATCCATGCGCTCTTATGTAAAAATTATTTTCGATAGACATTGGTAAACCTGTGAAAAAATGCTAATTATACATGAAGCACAAGCTACAGTTAAATATAAATTTTACTTTTTACAAATATATAATTAAATATACGATCTTTAATCGTGTTCTATATCTGACTTAAATGTTAATACGAACTAATTTCTGAAAATACATTAGTTTAGATGAAATTCTCTTGAGTGCCAAATATTTATAAACAAGATTTATCATTATTGACTTCCTATTATATTTGTATATACTAACATTTGCATTACTATGGTTTGTACAATGTCTAGATTAGTTTCAATGCAATCTATCTTTGTTTTAACTTGGTACGTGCGCCTGTGTAAAGACTGATGATATCATTTGCATGCTTTTGAAGACCTGAAATAAAAGTTGGGGTTGAGTGCATTGGGTTGGCGAGTTGGTAGTGGTGGCAATATATGAGAGAGAGAGAGAGAGAGAGAGAGAGAGAGAGAGAGAGAGAGAGAGAGAGAGAGAGAGAGAGAGAGAGAGAGAGAGATAGAGAGAGAGAGAGAGAGAGAGAGAGAGAGAGAGAGAGAGAGAGAGAGAGAGAGAGAGAGAGAGAGAGAGAGAGAGAGAGAGAGAGAGACTTAGAGAGACTTAGAGAGAGAGAGAGACTTAGAGAGAGAGAGAGACTTAGAGAGAGAGAGAGAGACTTAGAGAGAGAGAGACTTGGTACATCGCAAATTCCCGTCCAAAACATTAGCACAAGAACCTGACGCGAAATCCACCAAATCCAACACGGTCGCCTGAATTCCTGAAACTTGTGGAATAATTCGGAACACACGTATAGCTTCCCTAGTCCACCACCACCACGTCGGGCCCTAGGTTATCCATGTTACAGAGGTTCCTGAATACTAGATGTTGACATGGCGGTTCTGGGCTTGCTCCACACTGCTATATCCTGTTCCATATACAGTAGGTGGGCCAGAAATCGTGATTATCCTAACTGCTGTAACTCAAAAAGGGCCAAAGTAATTGAGCTGTGATTTTCCACACCCATTCCCGGGCTGACCCTTCCCAAATGGTAGAAATATTAGCTCGGTTACTCGAGTCGTTTGTGAGTTATATAGGTTAATGTTCATGAGTTTTGGCCTACTTATGTGGAACAGGGTATATATAGCACTATCGGTTTCCGAACATTTCAGCCATCAGACAATTTCAACCACAGTGCAAATACTATTTTACTTTCATACACACGATGACAACGAGGAACAGAACTTATGTGGGCAAATGTACAATCAAACGTCAAACAAATAATGCACATAACAGAGTAATGGTCGGTTTATATGTTCATGACAGTAAATATAAGCGATTGAAACCCGTATTTGTATCATTGTTGACATAATTATACGAGCACCCATTAGTCACAGCGCAGTACCAGTAAATATAAGCGATTGAAACCCGTATTTGTATCATTGTTGACACAATTATACGAGCACCCATTAGTCACAGCGCAGTACCAGTAAATATAAGCGATTGAAACCCGTATTTATATCATTGTTGGCATAGACGAGCACCCATTAGTCACAGCGCAGTACCAGTAAATATAAGCGATTGAAACCCGTATTTATATCATTGTTGGCATAGACGAGCACCCATTAGTCACAGCGCAGTACCAGTAAATATAAGGGATTGAAACCCGTATTTATATCATTGTTGGCATAGACGAGCACCCATTAGTCACAGCGCAGTACCAGTCAACCAGTGCCGAATCAACCAGGGTCGACTAAACCAGCATCAATATTAACTTAAAGTCCTAACCTAACTTAACTTAACTTAACTTAAGGGGAGGGTTTTAGTTAGTTCCCTAGACCTCCATCAAGCTTAAAATTACACCCTCTAGGCCCCCTTTCAAGATAAATGTGTACATTTTTCGGTAGAAAAATGTCCCGGCCAAAGGCCGCTTCCTCTTAAATTACAGGCTCGCTATCGCTCGCCAGGAAAAATCGACACCTACATTGCATGAAAGGTCTTAAAATTGACAGAAATGGGGCGAAAGTTCTTAATTATGGGGCAAACGTCTTCAAACATCAAAAGCAATGGGGCTAAAGATGAGGGAGAAAGGGTTCCAGAAAAAAATCCCTCCAGTGGAAATCTCCCCTTAACATAACAGTACTAGTTGAAATGACACTGATTTAAAAGGCTATATTTGGTCTATACATTTATCAAATAATTTATTGTTTAGTTTCCTCGCTAGACCTTCATCAAGCTTTAAGAAGAAACACCCCTTAGACCCCATTTCGAGATAAATTTGTAAATTTTTCAGTAGAAATATGTCCCGGCCGAAGACTGGTTGCTCCTAAGATTACAGGCTCGCTATCGCTCGCCAGGAAAATATCGACACCTAAATGGCACGAAAGGCCCTCATTGCCAAAGAAATGGGGTGAAATATCATAAAATCGCCAAACTAATGGAACAAACGTCTTAGAATCTCAAAACTAAGGGAGGTTTAACATAAGGGAGAAGGGAGTCCAGAAAAAAAGCAACCAAACCCCCTTAAAGGTACTCGTTGCAATAATCTAATGGCTCAATTGTTCGGTTACCAACCCTTTCACATGCTTATTATTATTATTATTATTATTATTATTATTATTATTATTATTGTTTGGAATACACAATCAATAGAAAGGGCTCATTACCGCGCTTGAATTCAACACAAGATGCATTACACTTTAAGGGGGGGGGTCACCTGCTTTTTTGTTTATCTTTCTCTCCTTTTCTCTCTTTCTCTGGCTTGTATCCATTCGGCTCCATTCAGCCAACTAATTTAAGACGTTTATCCCCATCCAGGTGACGATTTTTCCCTGGCGAGCGATAGCGAGCTAGCATTGTATGGAGAAATCCGGCCTCGCCGGAGACATATTTCTATCGAAAAATTTACAAATTTAGCTTGCTATCAAAAGACAAATATATATATACTGTATAATTATATATATGCTGGCTCGCTACCGATCGCCATGAAAATATTGACATTTGGATGGGGGTAAACGTTTTAAAACAGTAGGCTGAATGGGGCCGAATGGATACAAGCCAAAGAGAGAGAGAGGGAGAGAAAGATAAAACAAAAAGCGAGGTGAGCTCCCTTAATGATACTGCGTCAAACAGTACATTCGACTGAGTATAGATCTGTTTGCTACATGGAGTACTCTTGTTCACTTAATGGTTATTTTACAGTCTTGTTAAGTGCTACGTGTGCTGCATTTGCAATTAACTAGTGAATCATTTATTTAGTCCATGTTGATATATCAGTGATTAGGTTTATTTCCCCTATATTTAATGGTGATTTTTGTTTTACAATTCTTTAACCAAGTGTTGTGGGTGGGTGGGTGGGTGTTTGGGTGGGTGTGTGTGTGTGTGGGTGGGTGGGTGGGTGGGTGGGTGTGAGGGTGGGTGGGTGGGTGGGTTTATGTAATATCGTATTGTGGATGATGCTGGGACGTTCTTTTTATCGGCAAATGCCTAACCGTAAACTGGACATTAACTCTACTAAAAGGCGAATTATACATTCATGTCCCTGATAAGAGATGTACAAATATGGTAAGACTGATAGAAACTCGGAGATAAGTTTGCAGTATTTCGCGTTTGTTTTCAGTTAACAATATGTGATACCTGACAATTGGCTGGTGAAGGTTGTACTGAAAGCGAATGTTTCATATTATTTCAACGTCTCAGAATTTGACATTGGAATTTGTACCATTTAATGCATGCAATTGTACACTATCCAACGTTGTGTTCATTATTGGTGTTTTCATTTAAAATAGATAACAATTTCCTGCCATTATTAAAGCAATAAATAAAATGCAAATACGTAGGTGTATAGTAATTAGGATGCTGTGCCACATACAGGTCATGCAATTTAGGTATTATCACTACCAACATTGCCAATATGATTACAACAGACAACAAATTAATTAGTGTTCGCTATAATTGGTCTATGTTTCAGTAATCTCATTAGGGGATTTTAACTAGGTGTAGGTATATTAGATGACAGAGAATTACAGGGTAATTGCGTGAGCATATTATACCTGAAATTGCGCTGAAAATCGCTAATGACCCAGTTAAATCTGCGAGACATATCTATCAATTTACTACATTGCTATATATCTATCTCTATCTATCTATCTTTCTGTCTATCTATCTATCTATCTATGCTTTTCTATTTTAAAGACATACATACAGTAGATTCAGATGGATATATAAATAGATAGATAGAGAGAGAGAGAGCATTTGCTTCAAGGCACAACAGATCCTAATATTGACAAAGAAATGAGGTGAAAGGTCTTAATATCGCCAAACTAATGGACCGATCGTCAAACTAATGGACCAAATGTCATACAATCTGAAAACTAAAGGGGCTAAACATGAGAGTTAAGGGTGGACTAGAAAACTAAAGGGGCTAAACATGAGAGATAAGGGTGGACTAGAAAACTAAAGGGGCTAAACATGAGAGATAAGGGTGGACTAGAAAACTAAAGGGGCTAAACATGAGAGTTAAGGGTGGACTAGAAAACTAAAGGGGCTAAACATGAGAGTTAAGGGTGGACTAGAAAACTAAAGGGGCTAAACATGAGAGTTAAGGGTGGACTAGAAAACTAAAGGGGCTAAACATGAGAGATAAGGGTGGACTAGAAAACTAAAGGGGCTAAACATGAGAGTTAAGGGTGGACTAGAAAACTAAAGGGGCTAAACATGAGAGTTAAGGGTGGACTAGAAAACTAAAGGGGCTAAACATGAGAGTTAAGGGTGGACTAGAAACTAAAGGGGCTAAACATGAGAGATAAGGGTGGACTAGAAAACTAAAGGGGCTAAACATGAGAGTTAAGGGTGGACTAGAAAATATGGCAGTGTCATTTATGTTATTACGGTTCATTCTATTTCCAGCCAGTTTGTTTTAAGTTTTGAAGTTCACGTCCATCCACAATGATATTATTTACGGCCTGTGAACGGTATGCCAACAAGTGTATATTTTTCTAAGCCATATTTTACATAGAACTACACTTTCTGATCGGGATGATACACTCTTTACCCAATAGAAAACACACACACACCCACACACACATACACACTCTCTCGTTTTTCTAATTTTTCTTTCTCGTTTTTGTCTCATTTCCACACACACACACACACACACACACACACACACACACACACACACACACACACACACACACACACCCTCTCTCTCGTTTTTCTAATTTTTCTTTCTCGTTTTTGTCTCATTTCTCTCTCTCTCTCTCTCTCTCTCTCTCTCTCTCTCTCTCTCTCTCTCTCTCTCTCTCTCTCTCTCTCTCTCTCTCTCTCTCTCTCTCTCTCAAGCCATACAGAACACTCGACAAATACTGCTAAGTAAATATAGCCTCCCCCTGTAGTGCACACATACTGTATATATACGCTTACGGGCGTGAAGAGGGGGGGGGGGGGGAGCGTGATGATACGGTTGTTACGATATCGAAAACCACTACCGCTCCTCCTTCGCCGCTCCCCTCTACCCCCTGCTTGATTTATGAGCTGGCTTTTACAGGGACCAGATCCACACTTTTCCTGATATAAAAAATGGTTAGAGTAAAGAGAGAGAGAGAGAGAGAGAGAGGATTTTTAGGTGTCCTCTGTTCAGTGAATTATCTCTATCATATACATACAATATTTCTTAGCAAATTATAACTGTATTCGGCCTTATAATATGCATCCTTTTTTTTTATGTGAAAACATATAGACTATGAGAAATGAGTAGAATTAGGCATTGCTTCGTCATTCATTTAAACACAATTGAATAAAATAATAACGCAGTTTGATTTTTTGTTTGTTTAAATGTACTGTAATTGAGAAGAAAAAAAAAATCATGTCAATAAGCAACTGATACATTATCGCTCTGAACTAGACCAACAATACACTCACACCATTATCGTTCTGAACTAGACCAACAATACACTCACACTATTATCGCTCTGAACTAGACCAACAATACACTCACACCATTATCACTCTGAACTAGACCAACAATACACTCACACCATTATCACTCTGAACTAGACCAACAATACACTCACACCATTATCACTCTGAACTAGACCAACAATACACTCACACCATTATCACTCTGAACTAGACCAACAATACACTCACTCACACCATTATCACTCTGAACTAGACCAACAATACACTCACACCATTATCACTCTGAACTAGACCAACAATACACTCACACCATTATCGCTCTGAACTAGACCAACAATACACTCACACCATTATCGCTCTGAACTAGACCAACAATACACTCACACCATTATCGCTCTGAACTAGACCAACAATACACTCACACCATTTACTGATGTGCGCTCTTTCAATTATATATTTTTATTGTGTGGAATTACAAAGAGTGAGTAATGATATAGTATCGAAATATTGAGAGAGCCTTTTTCCAATAGTAAATATGGAATAGATAAACATGATATGCATTTTTGTTTTTATTTTCTGGATTATATTTCTATTAAGTTTGTTTTATGTTTAAAATCAGTGGTTTGGTTTTTATTGCGGATTAGGATAATATTAATGATAGTGGCAATGATTACGAGGATTATATCACTAAGGAAGCTAGTGTCTACGGCGGTAATACTATTAATTAACATTAAAAGAGTGTATTAATGTTGTGATGAAAGAAGTTGCGTGTACGGTATATTATAACCATAGTAAGTGAAATACGGGTTGTAGGGGCCGCAGATATTGTTATAGTAGCCTACAGCGTCAGTCGAGGAATAGTCAGCACCCTTTTTAGCTTGTCTTTAGTATTGTGTGTTAAGGGGAGATATTTAGGTTGTTCCCTAGACCTCCATCAAGCTTAAAATTACACCCCCTTGAGCCCCTTTCAAGATAAATTTGTACATTTTTCGGTAGAAAAATGTCTCGGCTGAAAGCCGGTTCCTCTTACAGGCTGGCTATCGCTCGCCAGGATAAAATCGACACCTAAATGGCACGAAAGGTCTTAAAATTGACAGAAATGGGTTGAAAATTCTTAAAATCGTCAAAATAGTGGGGCGAACGTCTTAACTTTAGGAAAACAATGGGGCTAAACATGATGGAGAAAGGAGTCAAGAAAAAAAATCCCTCAAGTGGATATCTCCCCTTAAGGTAAAACAACATTTCTCGTTAGCATCCCTGGTGCATGGATGAATTTAAAGTTTATTTTAAACATGTATAGGTGGTTATACACAAAGGTTGTGCCGTAGCCTACCCTAAATTATTTAAAGTATAGGAAGATCTAAGCTCTAATGACGATTGTAACAGGATGAAATATTTGAAAGAACAAACGTAATTAATGTAGAGTATTTTATCCATCCATTAAGAGGAGATTTGTATTTATTTGTTCATGTATTTATATACTGTACCGGTATTTATTATGTTTTTTAGTTTCCTCCCAAGTCCTCCGTCAAGCTTAAAAAATACCCCTAAGACCCCCATCGAGATAAATGTGGACATTATTCGGTATTCTGCATTTAATGCAGGATACATAAACAAAATGTCCCCAACTTGATCAGACAACCAGGCGTCGTAGGTCTATATAGATATGACCTCAAAGGAGCCGGTTGCACCACTCTAACTGTCTCCGTGTCTCACTCGTGGCTGAATCTACAGACTGTTAACCTATGACCGAATGTAGAGTTTTTACTGTACATAGTTAAAAAAATTACTGCCTTTGTAATCTAAGTGTATCGGTATGTGAGCTCCGCACTGTAACTCGAACCACACCTTGATATACAGCATGACTGATGGATGTGGAGGGGACTTCGACAGTATGTAATACAATATTGTCAGCCATAGTGAAGCTATGTACAGTCTACGACAGAACTGCTGTCTTGGCCTGAGGCAATGTGTTAGTTCACTCACCTTTTAATAGATGGCACTTTAATCGCTTCTAATAAAACGGGGCGGGGTTAATATAGAGGTTCGAAGGAGGAGGAGTCAAACGTGTGTGTGTGTGTGTGTGTGTGTGTTCGAGAACGGCACGCAGAATAAGTTTATTTTAACATAACACACAGGCTATATTATAAAATTAGCCCATGCTGGATCACAAATAAGTAACACACATTAGGTGTTGCGTTATTTATGGAATTTAATACACAGAGTTTCTATCCTTCGCACTTTCCATTCCCCCCTCCTCCCCCTCTCCCTTTCACCCCATCTCTCCTTCTTCACCCGCTTCCTCTCCCCTCTCTCTCTCTCTCTCTCTCTCTCTCTCTCTCTCTCTCTCTCTCTCTCTCTCTCTCTCTCTCTCTCTCTCTCAAGGACATTAAGATACCTTCTAAAATACGCAGAATAATACTATGCGATTGTTTTGAATTTACATATACATAATCTATTTTGTATTAATTTCACCACATCACCAAACGCCTCCAATTAAATTAATGAAAGCATGTATGTGATCCACCGGGATTAGAACCTGGGTTATCACACACAGATTTTTAGACACCTTAACCATTACACCACCAAGACGGTTAAAGGTTTTTGCAAACGCCTACGACTTATGAAATAAATAATAAATGTTAGGGATGACAAAAGTAACACATATATATTGATTAGGAATAGGATAAGTAGCGAGGCAGCGAACAACACCTGTTACTCGCTGCCTCGCTAGATATCCTATTCCTAATTAAGCTACGATTCCCGAAGAACACGTCTATATTTGTTTATAAGTGTAACAATAACACTTAGGATTTACGTTATTTGTGTTGGCTTAAGGAATAAGTTGGATAATACATATACTTGTGACCTCCATAATTTGTAATGTTTGAGGAGACGGCGCTTCAACCTCTCTCCTCTGTCCATCACATTCAAGCACCAACCCACCCACACCAACACTAACACAGGATACAAAACAGACACACACACACTCACACCCAATAACATAAAACGCACACACACACACACACACACACACACACACACACACACACACACACACACACACACACACACACACACACAAGCACACACACACACACACACACACACACACACACACTGGTCCAGGCAAACTAGAAAAGGTATTAGTATTATTGAGGAGATGCTGCTGTCTTCAGTGCGTGTCATGGCCATCCTGAGCCTTACGACGTATACAGACTAATAACACACATAACAAAGCCACTATAACAACTTTGTCTCTCTCCTACACCCCTTCTCCCCTCTCTACACTCTTCAGAAAATAGGGAAAGTAGAAAGTAGCTACGAGGTGCCGTTGTGAAGGCTTATCCTTCAATACCTTCACCTGACCTGACCCCATCCGGGGTTTAGCTGGTCCACAAGGGTGTGTGACATGAACCCAATAGAGAATTTGTGGGCCATCATGTCATGGAGTGGAATGCGGTTCAGGTTAGGATTGGAAAGGGCGGGAGGAGTGGGATCGGGGGGCAGGGGGGGGGGGGGGGGGGGATCCGTCGCCGCCCTAATATAAGTTGGAAAATGTTTAAATCAGCTCCAACGAGAATACAGGAGGTAGTTGATGCAGCTTGTGGGTGGAGATCATATTGATTTCATAAATATAAATTTTAAATGTTTACTTTTAAGATCCCTTTATATGTATTATATAATGTGTATGTGTTTCCAATGTTCACCGTAACATAATGATGGTGAAATAATACATATTAAATTAAATTCAAGGTAACATACACAGAGCTATAGTATACTTTTAATTATGTTTGGACGATAATTTAAACAATACGAAGTAAAAATATAAAAGCCTAAACAATTTACAGTATATCAACTTTAAAACAACATAACAAGATTACTTGGATTATCGTTAATTGTTCAATTTGATGACTTACTTTATAGTAATCATTACAATGGGTAACGCCGAACTGTTTACTGATAATGGGAAGCCACAGTAATTAAGCTAGTAATTAAGAATCCACTGAGAAAAGTATAATGCAATAATCATAGCGTGTCATATTACATGTTAAGGTAATATGTAATATGACATGTTTAGGTAGGCGGATGCCCAACCCCGAAAGGGGTTGAAATAGGGGAGCTATCCCCCCGCCAAAGGCGGCTTTCTAGGGCCTTTCCTAGCTGATGCTGAGAGGATTGGGTTCTAGTCATGTGGTGATGGGCTGGTCTATCAGAGTGAGAACTGAGCGATCTCTGCCATACCCATAGCTTACTCTGACTGTTCCTTTTACTAATATATTTTCTAGATCTCAAGTGACGGCGCCTCTTCCATGGATTGACCTCCCAATCTATCAAGATTGGAAGCCAAAGCGTCACATTTTTCCTTTGCCCCTCAACTTTCTCTTCATAATTGCTGAGGGGCACAGGGCCCTGGGTCGGTCTTTGGTTTCCCGAGCGTTTCCGCACCCTCCTTAGCTCCCCGCCATGGAGTGGCTTCGGTCACCCAGGCTTTATTGTGGTCGGCAGGGAGGGTTCTGTGGGGGCGCTCGGTTATGGCCTTGGCCTTCAATGGGGCCTTGGGGCTGTTCGGCCCGGCAGCATGGGGAACAACAACAACATGTTAAGGTAGATTATGAATTGGTCAACCACAGTGCTGTGAATAGTGGTATGGAAGATTTTTTGTTTTACTCTAATATGAATTTTTTTTTTTATTACAAAAAAAAACACGTTTCGGCTCATCTAAAGTGTTTTCTCTAACTGGGCCGATATTATCTTGTCTTTATGATATATATATTTGGTTATAATTTGGTCAAAGCTAGATTACAATTTGATCCAACTTGTCTTGATGCGTGGATTGTAACATCCCGTTTCAATTACTTATATATTTATACGATTGTTTACACTAACCAGGACGCCAAGGTTGGCAACTTTGAGTGTTTTGCAACGGAGCATACTGTATATATTTATTTTCTATAACACATTGTATAAGGTAAATAATAGAATACGAGTTAATAATTGAGAATCGGTAGAGGTAAAGAGAACAGTATTATTAAAACACCAAAGATATTTTTATGAACAGCTTTGAACACGACGATGAGGTAAATTATATATTCGGTTAGAAGAGAGAAGGGGGAGAGAAAAAGAGAGAAGAGGGGAGATAGGGGAAGGCAGCAGAGAGAAGGGGAGGAGGGGGGAATGGGAAGTTCGAAGGATAGAAACTTGATTGTCTGTATATTAAATTCCATAAATAACGCAACACCTGATGTGTGTTACTTATTTGTGATCCGGCATGGGCTAGTCTAATAATATAGCCTGTGTGTTATGTTAAAATAAAGTTATTCTGAGTGCTGTTCTAGAACACACACACACACACACACACGTTTGACTCCTCCTCCTTCCAACCTCTATACTAACCCCGCCCCCTTTTATTAGAAGCGATTAAAGGGCCATCTATTAAAAGATAAGTGAACTAACACATTGCCTCAGGCCATGACAACAAGTTCTGTCGTAGACTGTACTCTGTCCATTTATTTGCTGCTCCATGGAAGGGTAAGGAATTATCTGTGGACATGATCGAATAATGCAAGTTTGTATTGAAGACTTATTAATAATGTAAATATCAATTTCTTGGAACTGATTCACATCGAGAGGATCATGCCACATTCGTAAGTAAATATAAGAACCCCCCTCCCCCACCCATTTTTTTTGTTTATATATACCTGTATATATATATATATATATATATTAATGATCATTAAAACATAAATAAATAAATACAAATGCGATCAAATTAAATGTCCACGACTTGAATCCTTGCCAAGCTTCTCTCTTCTCTTCAATAATAACCTACTTAAAATAGCCAAACACAATCAAACTAACCTAACTTTAACTACCGGTACCTTAATCCAGTAAGTTATTGTGAGTTGGACTAAATTGGGTTGGCTAGTTCAAATAAGCCGATTGTTACAATTCTGGGATGCGGGACTATAGGATGCTTGGTAGATCTGGCGAATATGCTCCCGTCACCATAACTCAGCCCGAACCCTGATATACGGATGATGAATATGGTGTGTGTTTGTGTGTGTGTGTGAGAGAGAGAGAGAGAGAGAGAGAGAGAGAGAGAGAGAGAGAGCGAGAGTGTGTGTGTGTGTGTGTGTGTGTGTGTGTGTGTGTGTGTGTGTGTGTGTGTGTGAGAGAAAGCGAAAGAGTGTGTGTGTGTGTGTGAGAAAAAGCGAAAGAGTGTGTGTGTGTGTGTGTGTGTGAGAAAGCGAGAGAGATAGAGAGAGAGTGTGTGTGTGTGAGAGAGAAAGCGAGAGTGTGTGTGTGTGTGTGTGTGTGTGTTTGCATATACTATACTGTAGGCGTGTGTGCATGTTTTGTAGAGATGCTGAGAGAACAAGATATACTAAACGAAAGTATTATATTAAATCTCTCTGATGTGTGTGTTTGGAGGGAGGGGGTTGCTGCGTGCGTGTGTGTGTGTGTGTGTGTTTTTTTTTTTTTTTTTTTCAGATGTGATTGAGGGAGGCAAAAGGCAGAACTGCCTATAGCGAGTGCCTCCCCCATAGTTGAAAGAGTTACAGGGCCAAAATCAAGGGATGTTCGAGCCAAAATGCCTGGACACACGGAGTTTGAAACAATTTAAGTCATAGGAAGAGGGAAAGACTGATTCTGGGAGAGAGTGTGTGTGTCCTTACCTAATTGTATTTACCTAATTGTAGTATACAGGAGTTGAACTTTTTAGGCTTGTATTGCCCCGCTTCCTGAGTTACAATTATCTAACTTTGCCTTAAAAGTGTGTGTGTGTGTGTGTGTGTGTGTGTGTGTGTGTGTGTGTGTGTGTGTGTGTGTGTGTGTGTGTGTGTGTGTGTGTGTGTGTGTGTGTGTGTGTGTGTGTGTGTGTGTGTGTGTGTGTGTGTGTGTGTGTGTGTTACTCAGTTGTGTGTTCGTCAAGGGGAATGCAATGCGAGCTAAGCTCATTATTATCGCGCCTCCTTAACTGGGAATGTATTGCGTGAAATGCATGTTAAGTGTTTTATGTACTGTTGGAATGGCTGTGGATGTGTGTGTAGTCTGTGTTTTAGCCAATTGGCGACATCGGGAACGAAGGCTCAGGGGGGGTCTGCAAGGTACCATTGTCACTATAGACGGTACCGTCTCGCCCGAAGGCTTAGGTAGCCATCAGCTTAGGTGAACCATATGATACCCATCTCGCCTTGTACCATTTTTGCCAACCCCAGATGGGACGTCACGTCGTCCACTTATTCCAGGTACCTATTTACAGCTAGGTGAACTGAGGCTAACACATGAAAGGAGACAAGCCCAATTGTCTCCGCCCGGCCGGGGATTGAACCCCCGACCCCTCGTGTGTGAGACGAGAGCTCTACCTACTAGGCTACGGGCTGTGTGTGTGTGTGTGTGTGTGTGTGTGTGTGTGTGTGTGTGTGTGTGTGTGTGTGTGTGTTTTTTTCTTTTCTTTGGAGGGATACGTAACCGAAGCAAGACAGAGTAGGAAAAACTAAATCATAACCCTCCACAATTTTCTGGAAGGAGAGAAAGAGAGGAAGGCAAGCACTGTGACTAATGCATCGTGTCTAGGCTTTTCTAACCAACCATTTTAAGTTTGAGAATTATAATGTTTGAGGAGGTATAAGGTTCATTAAGGGGGGATGGGCCGGTTTTCTGGACCACTTTCTCCCTCATGTTTAACCCCATTAGTTTTCAGATATTAAGATGTTTGCCCCATTAGTTAGTCGCTTTTAAGACGTTTCGCCCCATTTCTTCGTCAATATTTAGACCTTTCGTGCTATTTAGGTGTAGATATTTTCACTGGCGAACGATAGTGAGCCTGTAATATTGGAAGAACCGGCCTTCGGCGGTAGAAAAATGTACAAATTAATCTAGAAGGGGGATCTAATGGATGTTTTTTTTTTGTAATTTGATGGAGGTCTAGGGAGGAAACTAGAAAAATAATAAATACTGTACATGCAAAAATCGCCCCAAAAGTGAACCATCTCCCTTTAAGTTTGAGAATGATATGAGTGTTTGAGGAAGTAGGCCTATACGGTCCATTAGGCTTCGCATATGCATATTGATAGCTAATGTATCGTATAATCGGCAACATTCCAAATGTTCTTGACCCTCTGAGTGTCCCAGTACCTATACAAAAAAAAATGTCATATGCCACTGACCTCGGCTCCCCATGAGGTATATCTAAGAGTCTATGCCACTTGATTGAACAAATCGTGATTTGACCCTTCACAAATTCCCTAGGTCCCCCTGGCGGAATGATGTCGTTTATGGAAGGTTCCCGAAAATTGGAATTGGGCATTAACTTTTATTATATATCACCATACTACCATCACACTACCACCATACTACCACCACACTACCACCATTCTACCACCACACTACCACCATACTACCACCACACTACCACCATTCTACCACCACACTACCACCACACTACCACCATACTACCATCACACTACCACCATACTACCACCACACTACCACTACACTACCACCACACTACCACTACACTACCACCACACTACCACCACACTACCACCATACTACCATCACACTACCACCACACTACCATCACACTACCACCATACTACCATCACACTACCACCATACTACCATCATACTACCACCACACTACCACTACACTACCACCACACTACCACTACACTACCACCACACTACCACCATACTACCACCATACTACCATCATACTACCACCACACTACCACTACACTACCACCACACTACCACTACACTACCACTACACTACCACTACACTACCACTACACTACCACTACACTACCACTACACTACTACCACACAACCGCCGATTTAAGGGGGGATGGATCACTTTTTGGGCGTTTTTTGCATGTATGCATTATTTTTCTAGTGTCCTTCCTAGATCTCCATCAAATTAAAAAAAAAAAAAAACATCCATTAGATCCCCCTTCTAGATTAATTTGTACATTTTTCGGGAGAAAAAATTGTCCCGGCCGAAGGCCGATTCTTCCAACATTACAGGCTCACTATCGTTCGCCAAGGAAAACATCGACACCTAGATAGCACGAAAGGTCTAAATATTGACGAAGAAATGGGGAGAAAGGTCTTAAAATCGACTAATTAATGGGGCAAACATCATAACATCTGAAAGCTAATGGGGCTAAACATGAGGGAGAAAGTGGTCCAGAAAACCAGCCCATCCTTCCTTAATGGTTTCAGCTATTGTAACCTGGAGATGTTTAACCTTTGAGTTTGCTAGTATTGGTTGGCCTTTTGTTTGATAATCATACGCTTTGCTTTTTTTGTACGAACGTACACCATGTGACATTTGTCAACATTAAAGGTCATTTGCCATTTTTTTTACCTTTCCACTATTTTGCTTTAAGCCGGATTGTAGGCAATGTCTGTCTTCCTCACTTAAAACTATGTTCCCTATTATTGTATTGTCGGCAAAATTGGATATAAAGTTATTCAGTGAGAGAGGGAGTGTAATAATAATAATAATAATAATAATAATAATAAACGGTTTATTAAAGAATGGCAGCCTCATGAGCTGAAAATACACATTTTACAATTTAGTGGATGAACATGAGATGTACAGATATGAAGATGGTAAGCTCAGTTTACAAAATAAATAAATAAATACAATAATGATGCAGGTGCAGAATACAAATTATCATAAAATAACCATGAGAGTAAGTGATATACAATACATATACACATTTATTTTACTTACTCATATACAGAACATACATATATACACTTACGTACGCACATACATACGCATACATATACATACATATATAAGAACACAAGAACATGCAGTAAGTGTGCACATGTCCGTATACACAAACGCTCACGTATGCACACAAACATACATACATACAAAAACTGTTTTGGTAGGGTCAGGGTAAAGAGGTAAAGGTTAAAGAGGGAGCGGCAATTCAAGTCCGTACAGGTAGGGTCAGGTAAAGCCTACTACAATGGGAGGTTAATCCTCGGTAGTGTAGGTGTGTGTGTGTGTGTGTGTGTGTGTGTGTGTGTGTGTGTGTGTGTGTGTGTGTGTGTGTGTGTGTGTGTGTGTGTGTGTGTGTGTGTGTGTGTGTGTGTGTGTGTGTGTGTGTGTGTGTGTGTGTGTGGTGTGTGTGTGTGTGTGTGTGTGTTGTGTGTGTGTGTGTGTGTGTGTGTGTGTGTGTGATAGAAGGCGAAATGTGGAAAAGCTGGGCGTTCTATTGTTAAGGGTGGAAATACATGGATGAAGATACAAGAACACTTAATAATAGATAATGCTATGCATAGATTTATAATCAGAAGTTGCGCTAGTGAGCAATATGTTCTCGCTCATATGTACGTATATTTACATACATATGTGCATATGACCATACACGTACAGTACATATATATATTATATACCTTATATTCTCAACCGGGCTCGAACCATTGACAGCACATACACACAGACATACATATACATAAATATATGCAAATTACATGCATATATGCTCTTCTCTTATCCACCTGATACTCTCAGCCAGGCTCGAACCACAAACAGTATACACTATAGACACATATATATATATACATAAATAATGCATACATACATACACATATACGCACACATACATACACATATACTGTACATACATAGATACACATATACATAAATTATATACACATATACATAAACAAACTCAAGCAAATACATACATAATTATATTCTAATACACACACGCACACACACTTATGCATACATTATTAATGGTGGGCCCGTATATATGGTGTGACAGGCCGTTATTACACATTATTAATAATATTAACAATGGTTGGGATAGGACTATTTTTATATCTGTCAGTTCTTGCTCTTATTGGTTGGAGTGTGTTGAAGTGACGAGCTGCACGTGTTGGTCTAGGGGCGTCTGGTGGAAGTAAGTTTCTGTGTCGTGGGTGAACAAGCAGCTTAGATGCAAACTGTTTGAGTGTGTTGTAGTGGTGGGTTGAAAGTGCAGGTATGCTAAGGGTGGTGAGAGCTTCCTCGTACCCTGGATATGTGCCACCCAGGATGATCCTGCATGCCCTCCTCTGCACTCTCTCCAATTGACGTTGTTGTGTCAGGGTTAGAGAGGAGGACCAGGCGGGAGAGGTGTGTGTGTGTGTGTGTGTGTGTGTGTGTGTGTGTGTGTGTGTGTGTGTGTGTGTGTGTGTGTGTGTGTGTGTGTGTGTGTGTGTGTGTGTGTGTGTGTGTGTGTGTGTTACTCAGTTACTCAGTTACTTGTTCGTCAAGGGGAATCCACGCAATGCGAGCTAAGCTCATTATTATCACGCCTCCTTAACTGGGAATGTATTGCGTGAAATGCATGTTAAGTGTTTTATGTACTGTTGGGATGGCTGTGGATGTGTGTGTAGTCTGTATTTAGCCAATTGGCGACATCGGAAACGAAGGCTTAGGGTGGATCTGTATGGTACCATTCTCACTATAGACGGTACCGTCTCGCCCGAAGGCTTAGGTAGCCATCAGCTTAGGTGAACCATATGATACCCATCTCGCCTTGTACCATTTTTGCCAACCCCAGATGGGACGTCACAACGTCGTCCACTTATTCCAGGTACCTATTTACAGCTAGGTGAACTGAGGCTAACACATGCAAGGAGACAAGCCCAATTTGTCTCCGCCCGGCCGGGGATTGAACCCTTGACCCCTCGTGTGTGAGACGAGAGCTCTACCTACTAGGCTACGGGCTGTGTGTGTGTGTGTGTGTGTGTGTGTGTGTGTGTGTGTGTGTGTGTGTGTGTGTGTGTGTGTGTGTGTGTGTGTGTGTGTGTGTGTGTGTGTGTGTGTGTGTGTGTTTTTTTTTTTTTTACCGGAATAGAACAAGTGAAGGACATGTGCTGTACAAACATGTGCTTATATAAGGTTACACCAATTCGAAGCTTAGAAATTCAAAGCCAAGCTCTGAAGAATCTCTCTCTCTCTCTCACTCTTCTTTGCTATCCTTTCCTTCCACTGTCCCTTATTCTCGGGTTAACTATCTACTAGAATTAAGTCCTGACCACCACGCTGGGATCATAAGGTCTGTGTGGTCAGTGTATCTATGTAAATATCTCTCTCTCTCTCTCGCTCTCTCTTTCACTCACTCACACACACTCTCACACACTCTCTCTCTTGGGTGCGCGTGTGCTTCCCACCTTGGATATTTGCATATATATTTGTTCGTGACTGTATAAGGCTTGGGTAGCGCCGGGTCTACACTTTTTACGGGTACGTTAACCCTTTAAAGATTATGGTGATTTTTTTACAGTTTGACCTGGCTATCATTAGACGATTTTCTTCAAATTAGGAAGGGTGTATGGAAGTCAGAGGGTAAATTATTAACCCTCTGACTTCCATGTACCCTTCCTAATCTGAAGAAAATTGTCTAATGATAGCCAGAATAAAATGTCAACAATGCACCTTAATTTTGAAAGGGTTAACGTACTTATAATTATTGTGATAGTCTGTGCCCATATAATTCCCACAAATGCTTCCCAAAATGCAAAAATCGTGTAAGGATAGCCAGAATAAACTATCAAAATGCGTTATCATCTTCAAAGGGTTACGATAGTGATAGATAACGCCAATATTTGTATATATTGTGATTTTACAGTTTAACTAATATTGTTCCGAACCCCTTCAGGATACCGTGGCACATTTCTTCGTATCAATTTGGTTATCATTAGACGATTCGATATTTAGTTTAGGAAGGTTATAGTAGCATCAGAGGGTTAATTGAGGCAGTCTCTACCCATTAAAGTTACACAGGTCCCTTCTAATCTCTATAAAATTGTCTGAACATACTGTAAGCCAGAATAGCATGGAAATAATAATAGTATGACCGATTTACGAGAATAGTTTGATATACCTGTAATACGATAATTGATCATTTGAATAAACTACTGAATAATATACAACACTCGTAATTATGCATTGCTAAATTTTTAATTTTATGCATTAACAATGGGGTAAGTACAAACTAATCTGGTCACCGGTGCGACAATGGCATAACTTCTTTATATAATTAATGTCTATCTATCTATCTATCTATCTATCTATCTATCTATCTATCTATCTATCTATATGCTCAGGCCCAATCCCCACTTTTCCTACTTTCGTATTTCTATTTTCTATTTTATTTTATTTTATTTATTTTTTCTTTCTTGGGGGTGGCCGACTCAAGACAGAGCAAGAACAGGGAAAACACAAAACACAACATAAAATAAATTTATAAGTGCAAATGTATATCTCTACATAGAATACAGTATATTAACTTTATTTGCACCAATATTGACTGAATACATAATATTTGCAGTACATTGCATAATGTTAGAATGCACACAAATATAAATATATCCACGTGGGTCCCTGGAAACCACCATAATAAAGCGACTGCTCAGAAAACCTGCTGGGAAAATAAATGAATTCACCACACGCAGATGAAAAACCAACTCCGCGATACTACCCGCAGAAATTAGATGCAACCCAGGGGAAAACATTTACTAAGTTGCCGGAAGTACTTTGGGACGGCTGTATTTTAGCACGAACTTTTGTATTGTCGTCACATTATCCGAGTCGACATTTTACTGGAATTTTCCAACTATATTTTCCGATGATGTTTGCCTTTAAGGGGGAAGGGTTTATTTATTGGTCAATATATATATATATATATATATATATATATATATATATATATATATATATATATATATATATATATATATATCTGTATATATATATATATACCGGTATATATATATATATACCGGTATATATATATATATATATATATATATATATATATATATGTATTATATATGTATTATATTGTTTCATATTTTTCTCCTTAGACCTCCGTTAATATTAGTCAAAACATCCCCAAGATCCCCCTACTAGTTAAATTTGTACATTTTTCGGTAGAAACATTTCCCGGTCTGTTCCTCCTAAATTACAGGCTCGCTGTCGTTCGCCAGGAAAAAACAACACCTATATGGCATGAAAGGTCTTAATATTGATAAAGAAATGGGGTGAATGGTCTTAAAATCGCAAAACTAAGGGGCCGAACGTCTTAACATCTGAAAACTAAAGGGGCTAAACATGAGGGAGAAGGGGGTTCAGACAAACAACAACCATCTCCCCTTAATATGATTTTGTTTATAATTATGTAGCTCAGATATGTTAACGGTTATAATTATGTAGCTCAGATATGTTAACGGTTATAATTATGTAGCTCAGATATGTTAACGGTTATAATTATGTAGCTCAGATATGTTAACGGTTATAATTATGTAGCTCAGATATGTTAACGGTTATAATTATGTAGCTCAGATATGTTAACGGTTATAATTATTGCAAGTAAAGGTAACACGAACTCCTCAATAGGATTTAGAATAAAAACGTATAACATACTGTATACTTAAGCCAGAAATCAATATAGCAAAGTATCCAGGCTTAGTTAATTGCCCTTGCGAACGTGATCCTAACCTGGCACAGATTTATCTTACTCTGCTAGACAAACAGAGGCACGCTACTGAAGATATTGCCCGAACATCTCTACCTGCCGGGTTTCGAACGCCGGTCCCCTGGGTTGTAAACCAGCGTGTTATCAGTTTCATAACAGGCCACCCCTATAATATATATATATATATATATATATATATATATATATATATATATATATATATATATATATATATATATATATCGAAGCACCTGAAGGTATTACATAGTTCACCTACATTTCCTAAAGCATGAACCTGGAACGAGTGCTACGAGTGAGTGCCAGTATTTAATGGTCTCACAGGTGTATATACAGTTTGAGTTTATATACAGTTTGAGTTTATATACAGTTTGAGTTTATACAGTTTGAGTTTATACAGTTTGAGTTTATATACAGTTTGAGTTTATATACAGTTTGAGTTTATATACAGTTTGAGTTTATATACAGTTTGAGTTTATATACAGTTTGAGTTTATATACAGTTTGAGGGTGAGCTTCTGAGTGTACCCTTACGTGATAATGTTTTGGTTAAACCTTTGAAGATTATGACACATTTTAATGATTGTTTCTGGCTATTATTAGACAATGTTATGCAGCATTGGAAGGATCTGTGGTAAATATAAGGGTAAAGATTATATTAATCAACCTTCTCACTTCCATATACCCTTCCTGATCTGAATACGATCGTCTAATAATAGCTATAACACCGAAAATAAATGCGTCATTGGATCTTTTAAGTGTTAAGATCATTATTTTACTCACATTAATACCATTCCATAACCGGTCATGGTGGCCAAATACAGTCATATCTCCACAACATTATATTTGTCAAAGGTTCGTATCTTGGCAATTGTACCTCGGAACGTTTATAATCTAATTAATTAATTTCACTCCCTACACCAAATACCTCCCAATGAAAATAACTAAAGCATATGATCCTCCCGGGATTTAGGTGCTTATGTTGTGGGTGTGGTGTCCCGAGTTCGAATCCAGGGAGGATCATATGCTTTAATTAATTTATTCAAGTACATTGGGGTTTGTAATGGAGGATTAATATTAAGAACAGGGTGTTCCTTAATACCACATACAGATCTTAAACACTCTAACCATTACACCACAAAGACAGTTAAAGGTTAAGGGGAGATATTTAGTTTGGTCCCTGGATATCCTTCAAGCTTAAGATTACACCCCCTTGAGCCCCTTTCAAGATTAATGTGTACATTTTTCGGTAGAAAAATGCCCCGGCTGAAAGCCGATTCCTCTTAAATTACAGGCTCGCTATCGCTCGCCAGGATAAAATCGACACCTAAATGGCACGAAAGGTCTTAAAATTGACAGAAATGGGTTGAAAGTTCTTACAATCGTCAAAATAATGGGGCAAACGTCTTAAAATTAGAAAAACAATGGGGCTAAACATGAGGGAGAAAGGAGTCAAGAAAAAAATCCCTCAAGTGGAAATCTCCCCTTAAGGACATGACTACGATTAATATATCAATTTATGGAATACTGGTTATCAATCTAATCAAGACCCAACTGGACACTGAACAGCGTAATGTTTATGTATAACACAGACTACAGTGCCACTCCTCCACCATATAGCTGCTGTAACGCCCGTAACAACAACAACAACGCCGCCGTGACGGAGTGGCCTGCTTAAGGGGGTAATACTCGCTTTTTCTGGATCCCCTTCTCCCTCATGTTTAGCATATTAATTTTGAGGTTTTCAGACGTTCGTTTCGTTAGTTTAAAACCTTTCTTGCCATTTAGGTGTCGATGTTTTTCCTGGCGAGCGATAGCGAGCCTGTAATTTAAGAGGAGCCGCCCTTCAGCCGGAACATTTTTCCACCGAAAAATTTACAAATTTATCTTGAAAGAGGGTCAAGGGGTGAAATTTTAAGCTTGATGGAGGTCTAGGGAACAAACAAAACAGCGTAATGTTTATGTTTAATGCAGAATACAGTGACACTCCACCCTAGTTGCTGTAACGACCGTAACAACAACAACACCCACGCCTTGACGGAGTGGCCTGCTTAATATTAACTTTCCCCACGAGTTGACCGAGTAATGAGAGCCGCTGTGAAGGTCCACGGGGAAATTTTTGAGCGGCAGCGTAGCGTGTGTGTGTTGTGGTGATGAGGTGGGTGGGGGGAATTTGGGTGTGGTGTGGGGTTGTGGTGAGATGGTGATGAGGTGGGGGGGGGGGGAATTTGGGTGTGGTGTGGGGTTGTGGTGAAGCTTGTGGTGGGTTGGTGCGTGTGTGTGTTAGAATTTGGTGGGGTTGTGTTGAAGGTATGATGGGGTGGTGCGTGTGTGTGTTGTGATGAGGTGGGTGGGGAATTGGTGGAATTTGGGTGTGGTGTGGGATTGTGGTGACATGGTGCTTGAGGTAGAAGTGTGTGTTTTGTGGTGATGAGGTGGGTGGGGGGAATTTGGGTGTGGTGTGGGGTTGTGGTGAAGATGTTTTTTTTTTTTTTTTTTTTCTATATTCCAACTTACTTCCTCTCGGGCATAGGCTGAGAGCCTTAACATTCACCGCTTTACAATGAACAGTGAAGCCCGTGAGGTCTTGTTCCAGTCTAGGGAGTGAGACATGTGAAGCACGTAGAGTACAACGAGCACCTGCCATCTTGCCTTCACATGAGGCACGGTGCTCACTCATGGCCCGAAACGACCCCATCTCTGAAGCCACCTCGTTCCCGTGCTTCACTGTCTCACCCCCTACACTCGGACTCTCACACTTACACACACACAACGCCACCTGTTGAGCAGATAACTGGGGTGATGATAAAGTGGTTGTGTTGGATTGTGGTGGGGTTGTGTTGAAGGTATGATGGGGTAGTGTGTGTGTGTGCTGTGGGGGTGAGGTGGATGGGGGGAATTTGGGTGTGGTGTGGGGTTGTGGTGAAGATTGTGGTGAGATGGTGCTTATGGTAGAATTGTGTTGAGGTGGGGGTTATGGAATTCGGGGTGTGGTTTGGGGTTGTGATGAAGCTGGGATGGTGGTTGTGGTGATAAACTAGTTGTGGTGATGGAATTTTGGGTGTGGTGTGGGGTTATGGGGAAGTTATGGTGGGGTGGTGTTTGTGGTAGAATTGTTGTGTATTGGTTGTGATGATGAGGTGGGTGTGATGGAATTTTCATGTGGTGTGAGGTTGTGATGAAGCTGGGATGGTGGTTGTGGTGATGGAATTTAGGTGTAGTATGGGGTTTTGGTGGAGTGGTGCTCGTGGTAGAATTTAGGTGTGGTATGGTGTTTTGGTGGGGTGGTGCTCGTGGTAGAATTTAGGTGTGGTATGGTGTTTTGGTGGAGTGGTACTCGTGGTAGAATTTAGGTGTGGTATGGTGTTTTGGTGGAGTGGTGCTCGTGGTAGAATTTAGGTGTGGTATGGGGTTTTGGTGGAGTGGTACTCGTGGTAGAATTTAGGTGTGGTATGGTGTTTTGGTGGAGTGGTACTCGTGGTAGAATTTAGGTGTGGTATGGTGTTTTGGTGGGGTGGTGCTCGTGGTAGAATTTAGGTGTGGTATGGGGTTTTGGTGGAGTGGTAATCGTGGTAGATTTAGGTGTGGTATGGTGTTTTGGTGGGGTGGTGATCGTAGTAGAATTTAGGTGTCGGTTGGGGTTTGGTGGAGTGGTACTCGTGGTAGAATTTAGGTGTGGTATGGTGTTTTGGTGGAGTGGTGCTCGTGGTAGAATTTAGGTGTGGTATGGGGTTTTGGTGGAGTGGTGCTCGTGGTAGAATTTAGGTGTGGTATGGTGTTTTGGTGGAGTGGTGCTCGTGGTAGAATTTAGGTGTGGTATGGTGTTTGTTGGGGGGTGGGTGTGGCGTGGTAGAATTTAGGTGTGGTATGGTGTTTTGGTGGAGTGGTACTCGTGGTAGAATTTAGGTGTGGTATGGAGTTTTGGTGGGGTGGTGCTCGTGGTAGAATTTAGGTGTGGTATGGTGTTTTGGTGGAGTGGTGCTCGTGGTAGAATTGTGGTGTAGTGGTTGTGATGATAATTTGGTTGTGGTTTGATGCTAGGGGGGAGGGTGGGTTGTAAGGGGTGGTGGCTGTGATGAGTTGGTGGATATGGTGATGAGGTAACTGTGGTGAGATTACGGCAAGGTTGTGGTGTGCTGGTAGTGCGGTTGTGGTGAAGCTTTGGTGAGTGTATGGTTATGGTGATGAGGTAATTGTGATGAGAGTACGGCAAGGTTATGGTGTATTTGTAGTGATGTAGCGGTTGTGGTGAAGCTTTGGTGAGTGTATGGTTATGGTGATGAGGTAATTGTGGTGAGACTACGGCAAGGTTATGGTGTATTTGTAGTGATGTAGCGGTTGTGGTGAAGCCTTGGTGTGCTGGTGACTGAGATTAGGGCATGGTTATTATGATGATATCATTGTGATGAGATAACGGCGAGGGTTGTGATGTGCTTGTATTAAGATGGCGATTGTGATGAAATTTTGAGTGTATGGTGATGGTATGGTTATTTTAATGAGGTAGTTGTGGTGAAATTACGGCAAGGGTGTGATGTGTTTGTAGTGATGTAGCGGTTGTGGTGAAGCTTTGGTGTGCTGGTGGTTGTGATGAAGGCATGGTTATAGTGATGAGATAACGGCGAGTGTTGTGATGTGATTGTACTGAGATGGCGGTTGTGGTGAAACTTTGGTGAGTATACAGTATGATTATGGTGATGAGGTAATGGTGGTGAGGTGACGGCGAGATTGTGGGGTGATACAAATTGGAGTGAGGTTAAATTCCGTTCAATTAATCTGATATCGGGATCCACAGAAGTCTAGAATAATGTGCGCGGTTCGAGCCCAGCTGCCCGCCTACTGTTAACCCATTCTGTACCAGCGACGTCCATTTTTATTTGACCTAAATTTAGACGATTTTATGAAGCTTAGGAAGGATTTATGGTAGCTAAAAGGATGAAATAAGATAGTCTGTAGTCTATTTTATTTGGTTTTAGCTACATCTAGACGATTTTATGAAGCTTAGGAAGGATTTATGGTAGATACAAGGATTAATTGAGATAGTCTGTAGTCTTTTAAGGGATCAACGTCCTTCCTAAGCTGAATAAAATCGTCTAATAGTCTCCAGAATATAATGAAAAGGACGCCACCGGGACTGTTCTGTTTAAGGGGAGACTGACCGTTTGTTTGATCTATTAATCCATTTATTCATATATTATTTTAGTTTCCTCCCTAGACCTCCATCGAGCTTAAAAAAACAACCCCTAGACCCCCCTTCAAGATAAATTTGTAAATTTTTCGGTAGAAAAATGTCCCGGCCGAAGGCCGCTTCCTCTTAAAATGGCAGGCTCGCTATCGCTCGCCAGGAAATAATCGACAAATAAATGGCACGAAAGGTCTTAAAATTTATAACGAAATGGGGCGAAAGGTGTTAAAATCGCCTAACTAATGGGCCGAACGTCTTATAATCTCAAAACTAGTGGGGCTAAACATTAGGGAGAAAGTGGTCCAGAAAAACGGTCTGCCTCCCCTTAATACCCCTAGAAGATTATGACGCATGTTGACAGTTTATGATGCATGTTGACAGTTTATTCTGGATATTATTAGTCGATTTTATTAATATTAAGAAGGATATATGGAAGTCAGAGGGTTAATTGAGATCGCGTTTACCCTGTTCATTCCCACATATCTTTCCTAAGCTGTATAATATCGTCTAATGATAGCCATAATAACTTGTCAAAATGCGCCATAATCTTCAAAGGGTTAATCCCTTCAGCACCATGACGTAATTTTCATCGTAATCGGGCTACCACTAGGGACTTTTCTTTAACTTATAATCTAACTTTAGGACTCAAATGGGTACGTACGATCTTAATATACCCTCTGAATAACATAGGTCCTTCTTAAACTTCATACAATCGTCTAACTTTAGCCAGAATCAAAGGTAAAAATGCGTCACGGTACTGAAGGGGTTAATATAGTGTAGGTGACTGTGTTTATCCTGGTGCCTTATCAGTGATGCAGGGTCGGGGTGGTCCTATCTGGTGCGGGGGTGTACAGTGATGAGTGGTGGGGGAGCTTTGTGATGCTCCCCTTGTTGATGTGATTACTTAAAGTGTGTGTGTGTGTGTGTGTGTGTGTGTGTGTGTGTGTGTGTGTGTGTGTGTGTGTGTGTGTGTGTGTGTGATGCTCTCCTTTTTGTTGTGATGACCTTCAGTGGTGAGGTGATGTTTCCTGGTTGTGATGTGTGGGTGTGTGTATAAGTGTGTGTGTGTGTATTGTGTAGTGTGTGTGTGTATGTGTGTGTGTGTGTGTGTAGGTGTCCAGTGAGCCTTATCAATGATGCAGGGCTTGGGTGGTATCAGGCGGGGATGCAGGCAGTGATGAGTGGTCGGCCTTTGTGACGCTCCCCTTGATGGTGTGTGGTGATTGTTATGATGGTGCTGGTGTTTGCTAGTCTTAGTGTGTACTGTGTATGTGTAGACTGTGTGCGTGTGTGTGTGTGTGTATGTATGTATGTGTGTGTGTGTGTTATCAGTGAGGCATGGTTGTGTGTGTGTGTGTGTTATCAGTAATGTCGGTGTGTCGAGCGGAGTGGCCAGCCTTTGTGCCCCCATTGCTGGTGTCATGAGGTGTTTTTGTGAGGTTCCCAGACAGTGTTTGGTGGTGATGATATGGTTGTGTAGGAGTGTGGTGATGTGTGGTAGTGAGGGGGCCCTTAATGCAATGAGTGGCCCCTTGCTGGTGTCAGAAGTTGTAGTGATGAGGGCCCCCTGCAGTGTTTGGTGGTGATTATTTGACTATGTTGTGGTGTATTAATATGTGATAAGGGGACCCTATTGCGATGACTGGTTGACCTTTGTGTTACCTCACTGGTGAGGGCCCCATGCAGTGTTTGGTGGTGCGTGCGCACGCTCACGCGCGTGTGTGTCTGTGTGTGCGTGCGTGCGCGTGTGTGTGTGCTTGCAGTAACGCCATGTATCATGGTATAATATACGGGTAGGTAGCTTGATTTATGTGTGAGAGAATGTTTGTGATGTCTTTGTTTATTTGCGATTGCTTGGTATATATTACCCGGTATGCATAATGTAAATATACATATATTTGCTTACATGAGTACGTCCTGCATATTACAATATACTGTATACGTCCGTGAGTTAACGTACGGTACTTTTGACAATTCTTTGTATTCGTGCTGCTTATTTTGTATTTATATTTGTTATGTTGTAGTGTAGGCGTCAGCATACTTGGTAATGTTGGTTTCCGTTATGCTGCGTGCCAATAATTGTATATACAGTATAGAGAGAGCCGAGACGGTTGGGTAGTCTCCTTGCACCATGTACTTCTATTCACTTAGCATTAAAGAGGGACCTGATGTAAGTGGACTGTTGTGAAGTCCCATTTAGGGTAGTTATGATGGCTTGTCCCTCTTTCTTGTGTGAGCGTACAAAACATATATATAAAAGTGTGTGTGTGTGTGTGTGTGTGTGTGTGTGTGTGTGTGTGTGTGTGTGTGTGTGTGTGTGTGTGTGTGTGTGTGTGTGTGTGTGTGTGTGTGTGTGTGTGTGTGTGTGTGTGTGTGTGTGTGGAGGTCAGGGACGGGATGAAGATGTTTGGTAGGACTAAAGGCCTGATGTGATATGATGAATTGTGCAAATAACTCATAAGCACTTATTCATAACTGCAATAATTATACAAACAATACTTATAAAGGTGGCATCGTCTTTGTAATAAGTAACACCCCGTTCTTTAACATTAATATCAAATACAAACCCCAATGTTCCTGAATAAACTAATGTTCGTTGTTGTAATATGCTTGTATCCGGCATTTTCATAATTGCAACGGACTGATTGAACTTTCAATAATGTATTTACTGAACATTGTAAGCAATTATTTAGAATGCAGACGATCTTCAATTAATATAATGACTTCAGTTGACACACTATGTAATGATTAAATTATTTTGGAAATTAAGTCATTATTGTACATAATATCACTGTGATAATATTCAATAGACTAATGGGTTTTAAAATATGGATTGCGAGGACAACACTGTGACGTAATTTGTTTGTACTATAAGACTTAACCCTCTGAAGATTGTGACGCAATTTGACAGTTTATTTTGGCTATCATAAGACGATTTTATACAGCTTAAGAAGGATCTGTGGGAATTATATGGTTAAAGACTATCTAAATTAACCCTTTGACTTCCATATACCCTTCCTAATCTGAATAAGATCGTCTAATGATAGCCGAAAACAAATGTGTATTGGATCTTGAAAGGGTACGGTACAAAAGCATTCAGTAATCTAACATAGCCTAACCGCGCTAAGGGGAGATGGTTCACTTTTTGGGCGATTTTTGCATGTAATCGTTATTTTTCTAGTTTCCTCCCTAGACCTCCATCAAATTAAAAAATAAACATCCATTAGATCCCCCTTCTAGATTAATTTGTACATTTTTCGGTAGAATAATTTCCCGGCCGAAGGCCGGTTCTTCCAACATTACAGGCTCACTATCGTTCGACAGGAAAAAAATCGACACCTAAATAGCACGAAAGGTCTAAATATTGACGAATAAATGGGGCGAAAGGTCTTAAAATCGACTAACTAATGGGACAAACATCTTAACATCTGAACACTAATGGGGCTAAACATGAGGGAGAAAGTGGTCCAGCAAAACGGCTCATCCCCCCTTATATAGAACCAATTTGCCTTATATAAAACCTAAGCCGCATCATTGTAGTTTTGTAGGAGCTAATGATTTGTGTTGGGAACTGTTATTTTATCTTAAGAGAGCCCACCTCGCTTTTTTCTCTTTATCTCCCACTCTCATTGGCTTGTATTCATTCGGCTCCATTCAGCCTACTGTTTTAAGACTTTTATCACCATCCAGGTGTCAATATTTTCCTGGCGAGCGGTAGCGAGCCAGCATATATATATTTTTGTTTTGACAGCAAGCTAAATTTGTACATTTTGCGATAGAAAAATTTCTCCGGCGAAGCCGGATTTCTTCATACAATGCTGGCTTGGTATCGGTCTCCAGGAAGAAATCGACACCTGAATGGGGATAAACGTTTTAAAACTGTAGGCTGAATGGGGCCAAATGGATACAAGCCAAAGAAAGAGAGAAAAGGAGAGAAAGAGAAAAAAAGAAGGCGAGCCCCCTTAATTCCTATAAGTGGAAAGCCCTGTCTCTTTGTTCTTTACTGTTCTACTTCCTTCCTCTTTCTACACTGTTCTTCACTCTCCCCTCCAAGAACGCTGTTATTGCATCTGTGTTCACCCCCCTTGCTTACTTACTTAGATGAATTGATTGCTAAATAGATGGACAGATAGATTACTGCAATTAATCAGTAAGCTCATGTGTTCAATAAATAGCAACAACTGAGGCTATACATTTTAAATTATTCACCTACAAGCATTCAGTAAGAAAATGTATTTTAATAAATAGTAACAACAGAGGCTATCACATTTATATTTTTCACCTGCAATTATTCAGTAAGTTTATGTGTTTTAATAAATATAGCAACGGAGGCCATTACGTTTCAATTATTCACCTGCAAGTATTCAGTAAGCTCATGTGTTCAATAAATAGCAACAACGGAGGTTATACAGTATAAATGATTAATCTGCAAGTATTCAGTAAGATAATGTGTTTCAATAACTTAAGCAACACCTCGTTCTTAACATTAATCATCAACTATAATCCCCAATGTACTGAATAAACTAATAGCAATAACATAGGCTATCACATAAATATTATTCACCTGCAATTATTCAGTAAGTTAATGTGTTTTAATAAATAACATCTGAGGCTATACATTTTAAATTATTCACCTGCAAGTATTCTGTAAGATAATGTGTTTTAATATATAGCAACAACAGAGGCTATCACATTAAATTTTATATTATTCACCTGCAATTATTCAGTAAGTTTATGTGTTTTAATAAGTGGCAACAACGGAGGCTATTACGTTTAAATTATTCACCTGCAAGTATTCAGTAAGCTCATGTGTTTTAATTTGGTGATGGACGGGAACACTGCACTTTAATTACAACCAACAGCAACCCCACCTACTCCGCCAGTTAAGGAGGCCTCGGGGACTAGTCTATTATTCTCAAACAACTCAAATAAGTTAGAATAGCGCTAAGATGGAGGTACAGCTACACCTGATATGAAAACTAAATACATTCTTAAATATTATGAGCATGAACAAGGTATATGAAGTGTCCGTAATAATCTACCCTTATTTAGTAGCGCTACATCCATATTTTACCGATTAGAAAGGTAAATTACTGTACTACATACCGTATGCATAGCCTTTTTATATCCCTTATAGTTTGGAGTTTATTATTGAGTATGTTCACTACAACATAAAGTATTATGAGCTAAATACCCAAGTAATTGTTTAGTATACACCTGTACATAAAGCACATAGTTTTCAAAGTTGACACTCATAACATAATCAAATGAACATGTTCAACCTTTACACACAAAAAAAAAAAAAAAAAAAAAAAAAAAATAATAAATTAAAATATAAATATATAAAAATAATTAAATATCAATAAAAACGCATTGTACCAGTACCTGTATCATGTTTCGTATTTGAGATTGCATGTTTCATAGGATATTTCCACTCGACTGACTGGCCACATTTTATATCATTCACTGGTCAGAAATATTTTGAGGACTATTGTTTTGTTGTCAGTATGTTAACCCGGGGCAGCAGATTCCTCTCATATTTCAACAGTTTTCAGGGGGAGATGGGTGGCTTTTCTGGCCACCCTTCTCCCTCATGTGTAGCCCCATTAGTTTTCAGGTTTTAAAATGTTCGGCCCATTATTTCGCCTCATTTCTATGTAAATATTAAGACTTTTCGTGTCATTTAGGTGTCGATTTTTTCCTGGCGAGCGATAGCGAGCCTGTAATTTAAGAGGAATCGGCCTTCGGCCGGGACATTTTTCTATCTAAAAATCTAAAAATGTATCTTGAAGCAGGGTCTTGGGCGGGTATTATTTAAGCTTGAGGAAAATTTAAGGGAGGACAATTTACAAAATAATAAAAAGATACATACAGTAAATGAGCAAATCTATACGCTCATCCCCCCCTTAACCTGATAAGCGCTAAATAGCAGTAGGAGCTAGGGTAGTTATTTGTGCATTTCTGCCAAAATATTCGATCTCACAGAATTTAAAAAAAAGTACCTCAATGTCTTGGAAATTAAGGGTCAGTGTGATGCAGTGATTTCGTCAGGTGCCAATATAAACCAGAGATCAATTGCCTGGTAGAGCCTGGGAGATTTATCACATGCAACATTGCATGGGCTATTGCCATATCTTTTTACTTTGGAACTCATATAGCATTTCATAAATTTAAATACATGCAAGTTACAAACACACTTATCATATCACTCCGTGGACATTACAAGCACTTTCTCCGAGGCAGGCAGTGATTTTAACCCTTTGAGTAGCAGCGACGTGTTATATTTTTTTCTAGCTGTATTTAGACGACAATATTCAGCTTAAGAAGTATCTGTGGTAGTTAAAAGGGTTGGTTTAGATAGTTTGAAGTCTTATAACTAGACGTCCTTCTTAAGCTGAATAAAATCGTCTAATAGTTGCCAGAATATGACGAAAAGGATGTCCCTGGTACTGAACGGGTTAAAGACACACTTAAACAGCCCATTGCTAATAAGGGAGACTGGCTAATTTGTGGGGCATGAATCTATGAGGTGTTATTAATCTTACAGTCGAGATTAACTCCTTCAGTACGGGTGAAGGCATATCAGTTTATTGTGGTCACTATTGGGCGATATACAGGTAATTCAGTTTAGGAAGCACCATACATTATAAATTATTAGTATACAATAGGCTACAAGCTATCTCAATCACCCCTTGATTGACACAGAAACTTCCTAAGCTACATCAAATCATAAACAATACAGCTGCAGTCAAATTTTAAAAGGAGCCACCCGTAAAGAAAGGGTTAGCAATATCAGAAACATAGCTATACAGTATTATCTCCCTTGTGGAATTATTGGACGCTCGTGTTGGTTTGACTGGTTGCATTCTTTCTAAGGAACAGAGAGGGAGAGGTAGACCGAATGAGAGGTGGAAGGATGGAGTGAGGAAGTACATGAACGAAGGCGGTGCTGGTTGGGGGGAGGGGCGTCGACTGACTGGGGA
Organism: Paralithodes platypus; assembly: GCA_032716605.1. NCBI lineage: Eukaryota > Metazoa > Arthropoda > Malacostraca > Decapoda > Lithodidae > Paralithodes > Paralithodes platypus. The sequence continues at coordinate 1,958,357 of CM064521.1, forward strand.
CAGAGGTGCATGGGGGCTGTTCTTCGTGGCCACCCCTTCGGGAATCACGGCGTCAGGCAATAGATAGATAGATAGATTCTTTCTAATATGTATTTTTTAGTTTTTTGTTTATAAGTTGAGCTATAATGTATAGTTAAGCTTAATTTCACAATTTCTGTCCACCCCTGATTGCTATAGTTCACCCAACAAGCACGGACGCGCGCGCACACACACACAGATACACACATACACACACACACACACACAAATGGATAGAAAATTGGCTCCGCGACAGAAAGAAAAGAGTACCGGTAGTCATAAACGGTAAGGCATCTAAATGGATCAATGTAAGTAGTGGGGTACCCCAGGGATCGGTACTAGGACCAATTATCTTTCTAATTTACATCAACGACATAGATGAAGGTCTCACCTGTACAATCTCAAAATTTGTTGACGATACAAAAATTGCAAATAGCGTACTCTCAAAAGAACAAGTTGACGATATGCAACACAATCTAGATAAATTGTCATGTTGGGCCCAAATTTGGCAAATGAGTTTCAATGCGGATAAATGTAAAGTACTACATATCGGATACCAAAATGAGAAAGCAAACTATTCGATGAATGGCACTCAGCTTAAGAATGTAAACAGAGAAACCGATCTGGGTGTAACAATATCGAGTAGGCCTAACCTAAAACCGAGTCAACAATGTTCAGAAGTTGTTAAGAAAGCAAACTAAATCATTTGCTTTATAGGCAGATCATTTGAGCATAAATCCAAAGAAGTTATCCTAACCCTTTACAATTCCTTAGTCCGCACTCTTCTGGAATACTGCGTTCAATCCTGGTGCCTTTATTACCAAAAAGATATAGACAAGCTAGAACGAGTTCAACGTAGAGTTACCAAAATTATACCTAGCCTACAGAACAAACCATACGAGGAGCGTCTTAGATAATTAAATCTATTTCCTTTAACCCAGCGCAGCATAAGAGGCGACTTAATTCAAGTGTTCAAAATCATCAAAGGCATCGACAATATGAACTGTAGTAAGTACTTCACTATCGACCAATCTAATTACACGCGGGGAAACGGTTGCAAAATTATCGGTAAATCTTTTAACTCGCACGAATCTAAGAATTTCTTCTTCAATCGAGTTCTCAACTTGTGGAATGGGCTTCCCCGAGACGTTATAGACTGCAGTACCGTTGATTCATTTAAACTTCGCCTAGACAAATATCTTGCATCAAACCCGCGACTGACTGCGTTTGTAAATGAATAACTTTATTTTATCCCCCGCTCAGTTACTAACCCATCTGTCCCCTACTAACTTCCTAATCCTGCCACGGACATTAGTTCCAGGGCAGTAGTTCCCTTTCCAATGTTCCCTTACCCACTCTAAACCACTGTTTGGACAATTGATCCTCAGTGTTTTGGAGGACAAGCAGCCTAGAAGGGTCACCAAAACTGTTGTTGCTTGACTTCCTTTGTACTCCTTTGCGCGCGCGCGCGCGCGCACACACACACACACACACACACACACACACACACACACACACACACACACACACACACACACACACACATTGCCCACCTGATTGACCCCGGTACATTTTCAAAGGCCTGGGCAAGCGAGGAACAGTTGCAGCAAGGGTATTTTCTCGTTGTGAGTTTTACAGGTTGAACCTCATTTGCCATTCTGTATCGGTCATGTCGATGAGGGGTAACCTGTGGGTGCTGCAGTAGGCCTCTTTAGTCATAGCAGTTTTGTTATTATCATATATATTTGTTTTTAACTTAATATTCGTCTTCATATATGACCATGATAGATGTTGTTATTGTATTTATATATTTATGTTTTAGTTTATATATTGTATTATTTATATTGCAAAGTTTGTATGTTTTACTTTACTTAATATATATATATATATATATATATATATATATATATATATATATATATATATATATATATATTTTTTTTTTTTTTTTTTTTTTTTTTTTTTTTTTTCTATGTGATTGAGGGAGGTAAAAGGCATAACTGCCTATAGCGAGTGCCTCCCCCATAGTTGAAAGAGTGACAGGGCCAAAATCAAGGGACGTTCGAGCCAAAATGCCTGGACACGCTGAGTTTGAAGCAATTTAAGTCATAGGAAGAGGGAAAGACTGATTCTGGGAGAGAGTTCCAGAGCTCAGCTGTTGAGTAGAAGAAAGTTTGAGAGTAACGTTTCACTCTTGGGTTGGAGAGTTGCACAGAGTAGGGGTGGGATTGAGTTGCAAGACGGGTACCACGTGCCCTACGTAAAGGAGGTGGTATGCACTGGGATAGCTCTGAGGAACACTGATTATTATAGTAGCGATAGAATAGCGAGAGAGATGCAACATTGCGGCGGAGAGAGAGAGATTGCAGAGAGTTGGTGAGTGGACAGGAGTTAATGATACGAAAGGCCTTCCTTTCAACTTTGTCTAGGAGAGCAGTGTGAGAGGAACCTCCCCACACATGTGAACAATACTCAATACAAGGGCGCACTATACCCCTGTACAGAGCAAGAAGCTGTGCAGGGGAAAAGAACCCCCTAAGGCGGTTGAGCACACCCAGCTTCTGGGAGGCTGCCTTAGCAAGACTGGTAATATGGTCCTTCCAAATGAGAGCAGAAGAAAAAGAGACACCAAGAATATTGAGAGAAGATGAAGGGTTGATTTTTGTATTGTTGAAGAATAAGGGATAGTCCGCTGGGAGATCCTGACGGGTAGATAGATGGAGAAATTGGGTTTTGGAAGCATTAAAGTTAACAAGGTTTTCTCTGCCCCAATTGGAAATAGTATTTAGATCAGAATTTAAGAGTTCTATGGCTTCATTACGTTTGTCGTTGAGGGATTGCTGGCTGGGGCGTTCTGAAAAACTAATGGAGTAGTGCAAGGTTGAGTCGTCTGCGTATGAATGGATGGGAATTAAGGTACAGTTAAGGAGATCATTTATAAAAATTAGAAAGAGAATAGGAGATAGGACAGAGCCCTGAGGAACACCGGAGTTTATAGAGTGAGGAAGTGAACAATGGCCGTCCACAACCGCGGCTATGGAACGGCCGGAAAGGAAATTAGAGACAAAGGCACAGATGGAGGGATAGAAACCGAAGGAGGGTAGTTTAGAAATTAAAGATTTATGCCAGACTCTATCGAAGGCTTTCGATATGTCTAGTGCAATAGAAAAAGTCTCACCGAAGTCCCGAAAGGAGGATGACCAAGAGTTAGTAAGATATGAAAGAAGATCACCAGTAGAGCGACCCTTAAGGAAGCCATACTGGCGATCTGAGAGCAGATTATGAGAAGAGAAATGCTTAAGAAATTTGGAAGCAAGAATAGTTTCAAAAACTTTAGAAAGACAAGAGATAAGAGCAATTGGACGATAGTTGGAGGGTTGAGAGCGGTCACCCTTCTTTGGGACAGGTTGAATGTGAGCAAACTTCCAGCATGAAGGGAAGACGTTAGAGGATAGACAGAGACGAAAGAGTTTGCCTAGGCAGGGAGTCAGCACGGAAGCACAGTTTTTGAGAACAACAGGAGGAACAATATATATATATATATATATATATATATATATATATATATATATATATATATATATATATTTGTATTTATATTTGTTCTTATTGTTTTCCTCCCTAGACTTCCATCAAAATTGAAACAAAAATACCCCCTAGACCACCCTTCGAGGTAAATTTGTGCATTTTTTGGTAGAAAAATTACGATCATATTTCTAATTTGCAGGCTGGCTATTGCTCGCCAAGGGAAAACAAATGGACACCTTTATTGCACGAAAGGCCTTAACATTGACAGAGCAATGGGGCGAAAGGTCTTATAATCGCCAAAATAATGGGGCGAACGTCTTAAGATTTCAAAACTAATTGGGCTCAACATTAAAACACTTCCTTAACATTGGTTAACCCTAGACGATATAATTCCGCTAACTTATACTTTAGCCCGCTAGAACATCATGTTGCAGTCTTTAATTTGTGGGTATATATATATATATATACGGTATATAAAACATTATTGTGTGCGCGTATTTCTGCGTGTGCTTCTGTTGGTGTCTGTCTGTGTGTTGGTGTATGTTAATGTGTCCGTGTGTGTTGATGTGTGTGTTTGTTTGCCTGTGTGCATGTATGTATGTTTTGTTCATGTCTTTGAAAATGCATCAAGATCAGTTATGTAAGCAATGCGTATGTGTGTGTGTATGTGTGTGTGTGTGTGTGTGTGTGTCTGTGTGTGTGTGTGTGTGTTTGCCGATGCCCTCACCAATACACCGAGATGAGTAATATGTGACTAGATTATATATATATATATATGTGTGTGTGTGGGTGTGTGTATTCGTGTGTGTGTATGTGTGTGTGGATGTGTGTGCACCGTGTATACCATAGACGGTACACACTGTCAATAATCATTATGTCTGTTATGTTTGTCTGTCTGATACTGTCTGCTTAAGGGGAGATGAGTCGTTTTTCTGGCCCTCCTCCTTCCTCATGTTTAGCCTCATTTGTTTTCAGATTTTATGACGTTCGACCCATTAGTTTGGTGATTTTAAGACCTTTCGCCACATTTCTTTGTCAATATTAAGAGTGTTCGTGTCATTTAGGTGTCGATATTTTCCTGGCGAGCGATAGCGAGCCTGTAAATTAAGAGGAAGCGGCCTTTGGCCGGGATATTTTTCTACCGAAAAATGTACAAATATATCTTGGAGGGTCTGGGGGGGGGGGGGGTTAAAGCTTGATGGAGGTTTAGGGAGGAAAATAACAAATATAATAAGATACATAAATGAGCAAATAAATATGCCATCCCCCCTTAAATAAATACGCTCATCCCCCCTTAAATAACATCTAGTTGTCTCACATTACGGTTGTTTGTGAATGTGTTTGTGCATTCCTGTCACGTGGATTGGTCTGTAATGTGAAACGTGCTTTGAACCCACTTTAGTTTCGTCCAACATTTCACAAGTCTATAATTATACGGTTTGATGTAGGCTAGCTAGGACACCTTTTTTTATTCAAAATCAATAAAGAACTATATGGTTGATCCCTTAACCTGTGTATTTGTTCTTCTTTATGTTGAATACAAAACTATAAATGACTAACATCGTATATTACATCTTATATTAAATAAAAACAAGGTTACTATTGACAAGTCATTCTCATTCTCATAATATAGTACAGTTGTTAGAATCGATAATATATATATACTGATCCCCGGAAAAATGGCGGCAGTGTAGAACAGCTAACTCACTATGACCACGACAAGGCCTCTTTGATGAAACTCTCACAGTATACATACAGATTATATCTTCACTTTACTATTTCCATAAACAAACCTTTCTTTAAGTAAGCGCTTCATAAAGCTGTCCATATAGTTTCATAATTGTAATAACTATCATTGGAAAGTGTCTTATGCCAAATCATAACATAAACCACATGATTGTATGACTCGGGTATATTTGGTTTAAGTAATGTAAACTTTCCCTTGTATGAGCTTCTCCAGGTGTATTAAGCGCCTCCATATTTAAGCCATCCCAGAAAAGATAACCTTTAAGTGAGAATCTCCCCTTAAATACTCTCCTTGTCTGTCTACATGTATATAACCCCCTCCCTGTCTGTCTTTCTGTCTGTCACGCTGTCTGTGGGTCTATATTCCCTCCCTGTCTGTCTCTTGTCTGTCAGTGTGTGTGTCTGTATTCCCTCCTGTCTGTCTTTCTGTCTGTCACGCTGTCTGTGGGTCTATATTCCCTCCCTGTCTGTCTCTTGTATGTCAGTGTGTGTGTCTGTATTCCCTCCTGTCTGTCTTTCTGTCTGTCACGCTGTCTGTGGGTCTATATTCCTCCCTGTCTGTCTCTTGTCTGTCAGTGTGTGTGTCTGTATTCCCTCCTGTCTGTCTTTCTGTCTGTCACGCTGTCTGTGGGTCTATATTCCCTCCCTGTCTGTCTCTTGTCTGTCAGTGTGTGTGTCTGTATTCCCTCCCTGTCTGTCAGTGTGTGTGTCTGTATTCCCTCCTGTCTGTCTTTCTGTCTGTCACGCTGTCTGTGGGTCTATATTCCCTCCCTGTCTGTCTCTTGTCTGTCAGTGTGTGTGTCTGTATTCCCTCCTGTCTGTCTTTCTGTCTGTCACGCTGTCTGTGGGTCTATATTCCCTCCCTGTCTGTCTCTTGTCTGTCAGTGTGTGTGTCTGTATTCCCTCCTGTCTGTCACGCTGTCTGTGGGTCTATATTCCCTCCCTGTCTGTCTCTTGTCTGTCAGTGTGTGTGTCTGTATTCCCTCCTGTCTGTCTTTCTGTCTGTCACGCTGTCTGTGGGTCTGTATTCCCTCCCTGTCTGTCTCTTGTCTGTCAGTGTGTGTGTGTCTGTATTCCCTCCCTGTCTGTCAGTGTGTGTGTCTGTATTCCCCCCTGTCTGTCTTTTGTCAGTCAGTCTGTATGTGTTAATATTCCCACCCTGTTTGTCAGTTTGTGTGTGTCTATATTTCCTCCTTGTCTGTATGTCTGTTGTCTGTCTGTCTGTGTCTATATTCCCTCCCTGGATGGTTATGTATCTGTTTATCCAAGTCTGTCAATATTTCCTTGCTATCCGTCTCTCTGCTTGTCTGTTAGAATACCTCCCCGTCAATCTGTGTGTCTGTATTCCCTCCTTGTCTATGTCTGTTTGTATCTATAATGTATCACAGTCTGTCTCTCTGTTTGTCTGCGTATCTATATTTTATCTATCTATCTATCTATTTATCTATCTATGACCAGGATTCGAACCCACTCACTCCAGGTATATTTGGAAGAGTTGGGCACTGTTACCACTCCGCTCATGGCCGAGTGGTTACGGTGCCCAACTCTTCCAAATATACCTGGAGTGAGTGGGTTTGAATCCTGGTCAGGATACATCTCTCCTAACTTATCTATATTGTATCACTGTCTGTTTCTCTGTGTCTTCATTCCCTCTCTGCCTGTCTGTCTGTGTGTATATATTCCCTCCCTGTCTGTTTGTCTGTCTGTTGTCTGTCCATCTGCGCGTCTATAATTCCTCCGTGTCTTTGCCTGTCTCTCTGTCTGTCATTATAAACCGTCAAAAATTTCAGGCTAGGTCAAGGGTTGGGTCAGGATTCCTCTAAAACCATTATAACGCGGAATTTAATAAATATTTTGTGGTGGAGATAGCTGGAGGCCTCAGAGACACATCTATAGGGAGAATGTACAGCCAAAATCAGTATATTTGTTTTTCTCTCTCTCTCTCTCTCTCTCTCTCTCTCTCTCTCTCTCTCTCTCTCTCTCTCTCTCTCTCTCTCTCTCTCTCTCTCTCTCTCTCTCTCTCTCTCTCTCTCTCTCTCTCTCTCTCTCTCTCTCTCTCTCTCTCTCTCTCTCTCTCTCATGGTTAATTGTTCTGCCCCCATTTTGATTACTGAACTATTAGGAAGATTTTGTAGCGAAAGACGTTATTAATTTTAAAAACTTGTCAATAATAGGATGCAGACACATAATAGTTTCATAATGTTTGCACTAAGTATAAAACAATAAGTTGCTTAGTGAATCAGTTTACCCTCAGCTGTAATGAAACCGACTATTGTTGCCGAAAACTTTGATGATTTGTTTGAAATTTAACCCCTTCTGTATCGGCGACGTCGCTGGAGTAAGTGTCTCCGAAACGTTACAATAAATATATACAAGGTGAACTTGATCAATCCCTGGTGCTTCTCTTCATAATTCGCCTACGCTTCCTACGGACAAGATCAATAGCTTTTCATTGATGTCATTAGTTGGGTTTATTTCGTAAATTAATTGGCGAGTTGGTGAAAACAAATATAAATATTTATATATCTATACTTATATCTATCTATCTAATTTTTGTAATTATTATTTTTATATATATAATTTAGTGTTATTATTTTTATTATTATTATTATTATTATTATTATTATTATTATAATTTTGCGAGAATTTGCCGCACAAATGCTTGAGAATCTGGCCGGAAACTCATATATCGGGCAATATTCTGGTCTGTCCAAATTGGACATGGGCCCTCGTCGCAAGTCCTGGGAGGGGGGGGGGGGGGGGCTTCATTCTGGTTAATCCAATCTCCAGCTCTTGATCTAACAGCCCAGGTGTTTTACAGGGCTTGATTGATGAACCCCTTCAGCACCACGATGACCTAATTGTCGACTTGTTCTGGTTAACGTTTGACAATTTATGTTAGCTTATCAACTACCTCTAGAGCTCAAAGGGGTAAATACTATCTCAATAAACCCTCAGAATAACATAGGTCCTTATTAAGCGGCATATCACCATCTAATGTTAGCCCGAATCAAAGATAACAAAAGGCGTCATTGTTCTGAAGGGGTTAAGTGTGTTTTACAGGGCTTTGAGTGATTAATGGGAGACAGACCGTTTTTCTGGACCCCCTTCTCCCTAATGCTTAGCCCCACTAGTTTTGAGATTTTAAGACGTTGGTTCCATTAGTTTGGGGATTTTAAGACCTTTCACCCCATTTCTTTGTCAATATTAGGACCCTTTGTGCCATTTAGGTGTCAATTTTTTCCTGGCGAGCGATAGCGAGCCTGTAATTTTAGGAGGAATCGGGCTTTGGCCGGGATATTTTTCTACCGAACAATTTACAAATCTATCTTGAAGGGGGGTCTAGGGGGTGTTTTTCTAAGCTTGATGGAGGTCTAGGGAGGAAATAAACAAAATATATGAATAAATGAATTAATAGACCAAACAAACAGCCACTGTCTCCTTAATATTACATTCGGCCGGTACTCCATGCAATTGGTTCTCCCTCTCTACAGATCTTTATGAATAAGGAGATCGTAAAAGCTCTCTCACCCATAAAGCAGTATTGGAGAGCTAATATAGTCAGCTTAGCGTTTGGTTCCTTCAGCTAATATAGTCAGTTTAGCGTTTGGTTCCTTCAGCTAATATAGTCAGCTTAGCGTTTGGTTCCTTCAGCTAATATAGTCAGTTTAGCGTTTGGTTCCTTCAGCTAATATAGTAAATTTAGCGTTTGGTTCCTTCAGCTAATATAGTCAGTTTAGCATTTGGTTCCTTCAGCTAATATAGTCAGTTTAGCATTTGGTTCCTTCAGCTAATATAGTCAGTTTAACGTTTGGTTCCTTCAGCTAATATAGTCAGTTTAGCGTTTGGTTCCTTCAGCTAATATAGTCAGTTTAGCGTTTGGTTCCTTCAGCTAATATAGTCAGTTTAGCGTTTGGTTCCTTCAGCTAATATAGTCAGTTTAACGTTTGGTTCCTTCAGCTAATATAGTCAGTTTAGAGTTTGGTTCCTTCAGCTAATATAGTCAGTTTAGCGTTTGGTTCCTTCAGCTAATATAGTCAGTTTAACGTTTGGTTCCTTCAGCTAATATAGTCAGTTTAGCGTTTGGTTCCTTCAGCTAATATAGTCAGTTTAGCGTTTGGTTCCTTCAGCTAATATAGTCAGTTTAGCGTTTGGTTCCTTCAGCTAATATAGTCAGTTTAACGTTTGGTTCCGGCAGCTAATATAGTCAGTTTAGCATTTGGTTCCTTCAGCTAATATAGTCAGTTTAGCGTTTGGTTCCTTCAGCTAATATGGTCAGTTTAGCGTTTGGTTCCTTCAGCTAATATAGTCAATTTAACATTTGGTTCCTTCAGCTAATATAGTCAGTTTAGCGTTTGGTTCCTTCAGCTAATATAGTCAGTTTAGCGTTTGGTTCCTTCAGCTAATATAGTCAGTTTAGCGTTTGGTTCCTTCAGCTAATATAGTCAGTTTAACGTTTGGTTCCTTCAGCTAATATAGTCAGTTTAGCGTTTGGTTCCTTCAGCTAATATAGTCAGTTTAACGTTTGGTTCCTTCAGCTAATATAGTCAGTTTAGCATTTGGTTCCTTCAGCTAATATAGTCAGTTTAGCGTTTGGTTCCTTCAGCTAATATAGTCAGTTTAGCGTTTGGTTCCTTCAGCTAATATAGTCAGTTTAACGTTTGGTTCCTTCAGCTAATATAGTCAGTTTAGCGTTTGGTTCCTTCAGCTAATATAGTCAGTTTAGCATTTGGTTCCTTCAGCTAATATAGTCAGTTTAACGTTTGGTTCCTTCAGCTAATATAGTCAGTTTAGTGTTTGGTTCCTTCAGCTGATATTGTCAGTTTAACGTTTGGTTCCTTCAGCTAATATAGTCAGTTTAGCGTTTGGTTCCTTCAGCTAATATAGTCAGTTTAACGTTTGGTTCCTTCAGCTAATATAGTCAGTTTAGCGTTTGGTTCCTTCAGCTAATATAGTCAGTTTAACGTTTGGTTCCTTCAGCTAATATAGTCAGTTTAACGTTTGGTTCCTTCAGCTAATATAGTCAGTTTAGCGTTTGGTTCCTTCAGCTAATATAGTCAGTTTAGCGTTTGGTTCCTTCAGCTAATATAGTCAGTTTAGCGTTTGGTTCCTTCAGCTAATATAGTCAGTTTAACGTTTGGTTCCTTCAGCTAATATAGTCAGTTTAGCGTTTGGTTCCTTCAGCTAATATAGTCAGTTTAGCATTTGGTTCCTTCAGCTAATATAGTCAGTTTAACGTTTGGTTCCTTCAGCTAATATAGTCAGTTTAGCGTTTGGTTCCTTCAGCTAATATTGTCAGTTTAACGTTTGGTTCCTTCAGCTAATATAGTCAGTTTAGCGTTTGGTTCCTTCAGCTAATATAGTCAGTTTAACGTTTGGTTCCTTCAGCTAATATAGTCAGTTTAGCGTTTGGTTCCTTCAGCTAATATAGTCAGTTTAACGTTTGGTTCCTTCAGCTAATATAGTCAGTTTAACGTTTGGTTCCTTCAGCTAATATAGTCAGTTTAGCGTTTGGTTCCTTCAGCTAATATTGTCAGTTAAATGTTTGGTTCCTTCAGCTAATATAGTCAGTTTAGCGTTTGGTTCCTTCAGCTAATATAGTCAGTTTAACGTTTGGTTCCTTCAGCTAATATAGTCAGTTTAGCGTTTGGTTTCTTCAGCTAATATAGTCAGTTTAACGTTTGGTTCCGTCAGCTAATATAGTCAGTTTAACGTTTGGTTCCTTCAGCTAATATAGTCAGTTTAGCGTTTGGTTCCTTCAGCTAATATAGTCAGTTTAACGTTTGGTTCCTTCAGCTAATATAGTCAGTTTAACGTTTGGTTCCTTCAGCTAATATAGTCAGTTTAACGTTTGGTTCCTTCAGCTAATATAGTCAGTTTAACGTTTGGTTCCTTCAGTTAATATAGTCAGTTTAACGTTTGGTTCCTTCAGCTTTTCTTTCCACTTTTGGTCAGTATAAAGTCGTCTTTTCCACGGCGTTGACATATTACTTAACCCGTTTAGTACCAGGGATGTCTATTTCCTCATACTCTGGCAACTATTAGACGATTTTATTCAACTTAGGAAGGACCTCCAGCAACAATAAGGCTTCAAATTTGACCTCAACCAACCCTTTTAGCTACCACAGATCCTTCCGCAACTGCATAATATCTTGTACATATAAGTAGAATATAATATATAAGTAGAATATAATATAACACACGTCGCTGGTACTCGAAGGGTTTAGGGGAGATTTGCACTTAAAAATGGCGGGGGGGGGGGGTTCTGGGTCCCCTTCTCCCTCATGTTTAGCCCCATTAGTTTTGACAGTATAGACGTTCGCCCCATTAGTTGGGCGATTATAAGACCTTGCGCCCCTTTTCTTTGTCAATATTAAGACCTTTCGTGCCATTTAGGTGTCGATTTGTTCCAGGCGAGCGATAGCGAGCCTGTAATTTAGGAGAAACCGGTCTTTTGCCGGGACATTTACTACCAAAAAAATTACTAATTTATCTCGAGGTGTGGTCTTGGGGCATTTTTATGAGCTTGATGTGGGTTTAGGGAACAAACTAAAACCTCCCTTTAACCCTCTGAGGATCCGAGGATGCCTTTGTTTTCTGTTTTCTGGTTATTATTAGACGTTTGTATTGGCAATAGGAAGGGTATATGGAGGTCAGAGGATTAATTGCGATAGTCTTTATGATCTCGAGAAGGACATCTACCTGGATATTTGAGGAGGTAAAAGGTCGATTAGGCTTCACATACGCATTTTGTTAGCTAATGTACTAAACAATTGTCGAAAATGCCAATCTTGTAAGCTCTGCCCTGGGTGTAACAGTGCTTAGAATTAATCATTATTTTTGACACTGACCTAAGCTCACCCTGAGCAATCCTAGGGTGTATGCAACTCAATTTCGTCTGTCGCGATTTGATCTCTAAAAATTTCCACCTGTGGAAATATCGCGTTTTGGGAAGGTTCTCGAAAAATTATTTTGGCCGTCAATTTTCATTTGGGGGATAGTGCCGAGTAGAAAAGTGCAAAAAAGAAGGAACATTTATATTTGGTATACTGAGAAACAAGCATTATCCGAATGTGCACAGATGTCAGTTTTGCGCAGCGCCTCCATCGGAGTTCCAATGAATCGCTTCTGCTGCGTTTTTCTGTCTGCTTTCGTGCAGATTATAGCATTAGAATACTCTAGTCAACCCTTTTCAGCTTGAGAAGAAAATATACCTGGATATTTGAGGAGGTATAGCGTTGATTAGGCTTCGCATACGCATTTTGTTTGCTAATGTACTGCACAATTGGCGAAAATATCAAACTTGAAAGACCTGCCCTGGGTGCAACAGTGCCTAGAATTAATAATTATTTGTACTACTGTCCTAAGCTCAGCCTGACCAAACCTAGGGTATGTGCAACTCAATTTCGTCGGTCGTGATTTGACCCCTCAAAATGTCCACAGGAAATATCGCGTTATCGGAAGGTTCACAAACACAATTTTGACCGTCAATTTTCACTTGGGGGATACTGCCGAGTAGAAAAGTGCAAAAATAAACAAAAATATATATTTGGTATACTGAGAAAGAAGCATTCTCTGATTTTGCGTAAACGTCAGATTTGCGCAGCGCCTCCATCGGACTTCCAATGAATCGCTTCTGCTGCGGTTTTCTGCCTGCTTTCGTTTAGATCAAGGGTTCCCAACCTGGGGTACATGTACCCCCAGGGGTTCATTTGCACTTCTCAGGGGGTACATAGGGGTCTGAGAGAATAACCATAGTGTACAAAACATGGTGTTCTAATCTACAGGCAGATTGCACAAAGTTGTATTTTATCAATTTCCTCATTTCAGTAAGCGAAACTTATATTCAAATTTGGCAAGAATGTAGTTACCGGGTGGACCGCCCGCCTTACACTATGCGGACGCTTGCAATCATGTTCCCGTCTATTTTGACTGCCGTGGGATACAATAATAGGTTGAAGGGGGGCTTTTGCCCCCCTCACCCCCCATGGCTTATTGTCTTCATCATACATATTGCCAGCAGGGGTCAAATAACAGAACAAATATACGGGAACTTAACCGCGAGCGATCGACCTATGTAAACATGACTACCGTTGGACCGTACACCCGGATACTACATCCTTCCCTTAAAATTATATCAGTGAGGTGACTATTCCATTGTTTTCACTATTATGTGACTTCCTGCGGAATAAATATTATTCTCCTGTTATCTATGTATGTTCATATTTTCTTCTCTTTGCACGTGATATTGTTTAAATAAATTAACAAAGAAATACAAATATCCCCATTTTTAAAGACCTGAAGATAATTTTTAACATTATTATTATTATTATTACTACTATTATTTGTATTACTATTATTATTATTATTATTATTATTATCACTACTTTATTATTATTATTTGTATTACTATTATTATTAATATTATCATTATTATTAACCATATTTTCTGTGTATTTCCAGATGGAATTAGCAAGAATGGAAAATCCAAAAAGACAAAGAAAAATATTATACCGAAACAAATGAAGGAAACCAATGGTAAGTCTGGCCGGAGGAGCACAGGCCCTGCAAAACCCTCCCCTCGTATGAACTCGGTTTATGTGACTGCCGGATTGATAAAACGCACCTTATTATATTTGTGAGAGATCCTTCCTAAGCCGAATTTATGGAACTCTCCTTGATTTTATACCTTGTGGAGTTGATTATTGGTGAGAGATCTTTTCTAAGCCGAATTTATGGAACTGGCCTTGTTTTTAGCTGTGGAGTTGATTATTTGTGATGAGAGATCTTTCCTAAGCCTAATGACTGATAGACAGTGTTCGCCAATATTTACTCTACTTTAAGCTTATATATGAGAGAACTTTACTAAGCGAGATTAATGTTTAAATATTCGCCATGCTGCAGTAATAAGATTCAATAATAGTTAGATCCAGTATATGTGAGATATTACTTAAGTTACTCAAGAGAGAAGAATGACAAGAAGACCAGAACAAGAGAAGAAGTAGAAGAAGAAAAGACGAAGGAATAAATATATGAAGAGGAAGCAGTGAAAACCATACATTAAAGAAGATCAAAAGTAAGAATAAGAGGAGGACTAAAAGATCTAGACAAGGCGATTTGCAGAAGTTTCCGACATTTCTAATAAGTATCCACATCTCTACAAATTGATATGAAGAAGCTTATAATCTTGCTATTTAGGATCTGCATCTTGACACAGTGAAAAGCTAAAGTTCCAATCTCTCCATCAAGTGTTAGAATCTGAAGCTTTGGACAATTAAGGTGTTCGTTTTGTGACAGACGAAAGTTCCAAATCTCTCCATCAAATATCCGAAAATCAAGCTTTGGGAAATTCAGGTGTTCGTTTTGTGACAGACTAAAGTTCCTAATCTCTCCATCAAGAGTTCGAATCTGAAGCTTTGGACAATTAAGATGTTCGTTTTGTGACAGGCTAAAATTACAATCTCTCAAGAATCCGAATGTTAAGCTTTGAGAAATTAAGGTGTTTGTTTTGTAAATGTGGCCCCTGTATCGAATAGTAGCCGGAGATTTTGTAGGGTCTGTGCTGCGATGGGAGTCTTCCAAACCCTTCCTTCATCGCGGAATATAAGAAAACGGGAGTCTGCAGAAAGTCGAATGATCTACACATGGCAGATCTCTTTCACATCCAACCCATCTCTTCATGTGCATGGTCCTGTCAATGCTAAGGTAGGTACAAAGTTTATCAATTAGTTGGTGATACTAATGTTGTCACCATATTAATAGTAGACCTATTATGTTGGTAACCCCTTCTCTACCGGCGACGTCTTTTGTATTTTATTTCAGCTACATATAGGCGGTTTTATGAAGCTTAGGAAGGATATATGGTAGCTAAAAGGATAAATTGAGATAGTCTGTATCTTTTAATTGGTAGACGTCCTTCCAAAGCTGAATAAAGTCGTCTCATGGTAGCCAAAATAAAGTGAAGAAGATGTAGTCGGTAAAGAAGGGGTTAATAGTCAAATTTACATACTATATTCTGTTTCTTTTCAACTGACGGTAAATTGCAAAGTTCCTATCAAGATTTCTCAGTTATTTTGAAGATATTGTAGTGAAATGTAGTGCTAATTATATAAACTTGGTCTTATTATGATGCACAGACATAGTAGTTTCATATTTGTCTAGCCTTAAGTATCGAGAAATTAGCTGCTCAGGGATTCACTTTATCGTCAGCTGAAAATAAACAGAGTATAGTTAATATGTTAATTATCCAAAACTAGCACATCATTGTAATCCCTTCTCATATAGTAATTTGCTCTTGGAATTTTGTCATTGTTACTACCTAGTTGCTAAAGATTCTTTCTTCGGAAAATGAAGTTGTATATGTGTATACTCTGGCACCTTCACCAATTATCCATTTTTTATGGGGGTGGCTGACTCGAGACAGAGCCCGAATAGGGACATCACAACACATCAGAAAAACAAAACAAAACATAAAATCTCACATCTAGGTCGGTTACTTGTTGGACCGTACACCCGGATACTACATCCTTCCCTTAAAATGATATCAGTGAGGTGACTATTCCATTGTTTTCACTATTATGTGACTTCCTGCGGCCCACAATCTGTATTGGACGTGAAACAATCGGGTATGTATACCAACTCGTGACAGCTGCAGTACCGCCCGATAATGTCCGAGTATGTGACAGATCAAAATATTGTATAGTCACTGAGTTCATTTTATTGATAATATCAATGCTAAGATCCCTATCAGTCTACACATACATATTTCATAATAAAATAATATAAAATTTACATAATTTTATCCATTTTTATCCTAAATTGTTAGGGGTACATGGGTACCTATCAGAATGCCCAAGTGGTACAGAGGAACTAAAAGCTTGGGAACCCCTGGTTTAGATTATAGGATTAGAATATTCAAGTCAATTCTGTTCTTGATCTTTGCTAAATTGCATAAAACGAGGTATAATCCTCAAAGGGATAATTATTGGCAATGATGAGAACCCGATGGAAATGTGGTCTTCCTTTCACTCTTCTGTTATTGTGAGTGTCAGATTGTTCTCCACTCGCCTGCCTGAAGTTTAAGGGGGCCCACCTCGGGGTTTTTTCTAATTATCTTCCTCTCTGTTTGGCTTGTATCCATTCGGCCCCATTCAGCCTACTGTTTGAAGACGTTTACCCACACCCAGGTGTCAATATTTTCCTTGCGAGCGGTAGCGAGCCAGCATATATATATTTTTGTTTTGACAGCAAGCTAAATTTGTACATTTTTCGATAGAAAAATGTCTCTGGCGAAGCCGGATTTCTCCATACAATGCTGGCTCGCTATCGCTCGCCAGGAAGAAATCGACACCTGGATGGGGATAAACTTCTTAAAACAGTTGGCTGAATGGGGCCGAATGGATACAAGGCAGAGAAATAGAGAAAAGGAGAGAAAGATAAAAAAAGCAGGTGACCCCCCTTTAAAGTCATTCCGGCAATGAACTTTGACCATTAGCACCAACGCGATACATAAAAGTCCACCCCGTGAAAGGGAGGGAGAGAGTGGGGTAGGGAAAGAGTCTAGAGAAAGAGTGAGAGAGAGTGAGAGAGTGAGTGAGTGAGTGAGAGAGAGAGAGAGAGAGAGAGAGAGAGAAAGAGAGAGAGCAGCGTTTCTGTTCCTACCGTCCTAGTTTTAAAAGAGAGTTCGTATGTGTGTGTGTGAGAGAGAATAGGTGTGCGCGCGTGTGTGTATGAGCGTGTTCCTGAGAGAAAGAGAGAGAGAGTGAGTAAGTGAGTGAGTGAGTGTGTCAGTGAGATATGACGATTAACGCATCATCAAAAAAAGCAATTCAATTAAAACGGAGGGTGAGATCGGCAGCCGGAGGAACTGACAGATTAATGAGACAGCGCAAAACAGCTCCCCCTTCCCCCCTTTGTTCTCTCTCTCTCTCTCTCTCTCTCTCTCTCTCTCTCTCTCTCTCTCTCTCTCTCTCTCTCTCTCTCTCTCTCTCTCTCTCTCTCCTTTTTTTTTTTTTTTTTTTTTTTTTTTTTTTTTTTTTTTTCAATAGCTCCAATTCTCTCGGTAGCGTGTGTCTAAATCCCTGTCAGACTATCGGCGACAAAAACGACAATACGAGAACACAAAGACCACGCAGACAACACCACCACCGACAACATCCTTTGACATCGACGGGTCAGACTACTTTGACATCGGCACTTTTACCCCTTTTGTACCGGTGACGTATTTTTTTTAATTCTAGTTATATTCAGAGGATTTTGTGCCGCTTGAGAAGGATCTGTGGTAGTAAAATGGGTTAGGTGAGATAGTTCGATGCCTGTAAATTGCTGGAGGCCCTTCTTAATTAAGCTGAATAAATTCGCCTAATACCTGCCAGAATATAATGGAAACAATGTCACCGGTACAGAAGGGGTTAAAGACTGACATCTACACTTTCAACACTTTGACACATTAAACACTTTGACATCTGAAATTTGGACTTTAACATTTACATATCAGAACATTTTGACATAATTACACACATTGAACACTTTTACATACATAAACATCTACACTTTGATCACTTTGACATCTACACTTTGAACACTTTGGCATAATAATATATACTTTGGCATCTACACCTTGATTACTTTGACATTTACACTTTGATTACTTTGACATCTACACTTTGATTACTTTGACATCTACACTACATCTAAGGGTTTGACAGGTAAAAGGGTTAAACAGCTAAAAGGGTTGTAGACAGGTAAAAGGGTTATAGAAAGGTAAAAGAGTTCGACAGATAAAAGGGTTAGACAGGTAAAAGGGTTCGACAGGTAAATAGGTTGTAGACAGGTAAAAGGGTTAGATACAGGTAAAGGGTTAGACAGGTAAAAGGGTTAGACGGGTAAAAGGGTTCGACAGGTAAAAGGGTTGTAGACAGGTAAAAGAGTTAGAGACAGGTAAAGGGTTAGACAGGTAAAAGGGTTCGACAGGTAAATGGGTTAGGCAGGTAAAAGGGCTAGACAGGTAAAAGGGTTCGACAGGTAAAAGGGTTCGACAGGTAAAAGGGTTCGACAGGTAAAAGGGTTCGACAGGTAAAAGGGTTCGACAGGTAAAAGGGTTAGAGACAGGTAAAGGGTTAGACAGGTAAAAGGGTTAGACAGGTAAAGGGTTAGACAGGTAAAGGGTTAGACAGGTAAAGGGTTAGACAGGTAAAATGGTTAGACAGGTAAAAGGGTTATAGACAGGTAAAAGGGTTCGACAGGTAAAAGGGTTCGACAGGTAAAAGGGTTAGACAGGTAAAAGGGTTAGACAGGTAAAAGGGTTAGACAGGTAAAAGGGTTAGACAGGTAAAAGGGTCAGCCAGGTAAAAGGGTTATAGACAGGTAAAATGGTTAGACAAGTAAAAGGGTTATAGACAGGTAAAAGGGTTTGACAGGTAAAAGGGTTCGACAGGCAAAAGAGTTAGACAGGTAAAAGGGTTAGACAGGTAAAAGGGTTAGACAGGTAAAAGGGTTAGACAAGTAAAAGGGTTATAGACAGGTAAAAGGGTTATAGACAGGTAGAGGGGTTAGACATGTAAAAGGGTTATAGACAGGTAGAGGGTTAGACAGGTAAAAGGGTTAGACAGGTAAAAGGGTTATAGACAGGTAAAAGGGTTATAAACAGGTAAAAGGGTTATAGACAGGTAAAAGGATTATAGACAGGTAAAAGGGTTAGACAGGTAGAGGGGTTGGGATGGTTAAAGGGTTCGACAGGTAAAAGGATTAGACAGGTAAAAGGGTTAGACAGGTAAAAGGGTTCGGCAGTTATCGGTAGTGTGCCGGGGACAGGTGTGCAGAGTCAGTCATTACCCCGCTCACCTTTGTCAGAGGAGGGGCCGGTGGGGTGATGGAGGGAGGTGGGGTGAGGGAAGGAGGAGCAGGAATGAGGGAGGGAGTAGGTGGGGTGAGGTAGGGAGGAGGTGGGGTGAAGTAGAAAGGAGTACAAAGGAGCAGGAAGGAGGTGGGGTGAGGCAGGGAGGAGGTGGTGAGGTAGGGAGGAGGTGAGGAGGTGAGGTGAGGGACGGAGGAGGTGGGGTGAGGTAGAGAGGAGCAGGGAGGAGGTGGGGTGAAGGAGGGGCTAGGGATTCACAGGTGGCTCGTTAGCGCTCGTGTTTTGCTTTGTGTGCTGGTACCATTGAGGACTAACACCTGAGACACCGTATGCTGGCTGGCCGGGAAACTCAACCAGTAGTCCAGTTCAATCAATAACTCGAACAATAACTCAACAATAACTCAACAATAACTCTACAATAACTCAATCAATAACTCAACAATAACTCAACAATAACTCAACAATATCTAAAAAATAACTTAACAATAACTCGATCAATAACTCAACAATAACTCAACAATAACTCAACAATAACTCAACAATAACTCAACAATAACTCAACAATAACTCAACAATAACTCAACAATAACTCAATGACAACAAGTCAACCAGTAGTCCATTTTAAACCAATAACTCAACCAATAACTCAACAATAACTCAACCATAACTTATCAACAATTCAACAATAACTCAACCAATATTTCAACCGTAACTCAACAATAACTGAACCAGTTTACCATTTCAACAAATAACTTGACGAAATTACCAATTCCATACCTTTATTAAGACCTTTCGTACTATTTAGGTGTCGATTATTTTCTACTAAATAATTTACATATTTATCTCGAAGGGGGGGGGAGGTCTTGGGAGTGTGTTTTATTTATTTTATCTATTATTATTGTTTTATTATTTTTTACATTATAGAAGACCGTTAAATACCACTATCGAAATCCTGTTCAACATTACGATTTCACAGCTACCTTACCTTGATTCCGTTACTGAGGTCACTTCTCATGAGGTTTATGCCTTGGTAACTGTACCGAACTGTGTGAAATAATTGATATGATGGTTGACAACTTTGGGTGAGCAGCATGGTGCCAGCTGTAATATTGGCATGACTCTCCCTACAGGTGACCTCAGTTTTGACGCCTCGTGTTAAATTAACCCGTTGATAGCACTGAAGTTTTTTTGTTTTTCCTTTTTTTTTTTAGCTACCAGTATTAGATTTTATGCAGTTTTGAAATTACCTGTGAGAGTTTAACTATCCTGATCTTGTACCTAATCAAGAACTTGTATTTTCTGTTGTTGTTGTTGCTGTTCCCCAGGCTGTCTGGCCGAACAGCCCCGAGGTCCTGAGCAAGGCCAAGGCCATAAACGAGCGGCCCCACAAAACCCTACCTGCTTACCACTAATAAAGCCCGGATGACCGAAGCCACTCCAAGGCAGGGAGCTGAGGAGGGTGCGGAAACGCCCGGGAAACCCAATCCTTACCCAAGGCCCTGTGCCCCTCAGCAATTATGATGGGAAAGTTAAGGGGCAAAGGAAAAATGTGACGCTTTGGCTCCCAACCTGCCAACCTCTAAGTTGGCAGTAGGGAGGTCAATCCACGGAAAAGACGCCGTCACTTGAGATCTAGAAAATATATAAGTAAATGGAACAGTCAGAGTAAGCTATGGGTATGGCAGAGAACGCTCAGCTCTCACTCTGATAGACCAGCCCATCACCACTGTATTTTCTGTTCTAGCTACCAGTAGACGATTTCCTTCAGCTTAGATATGACCTGTGATCGTTCAAGTTTTCTGATCTTACACCTAATCAAGAACTCTTATTTTATGTTCTATCGTCTTTTAGTTATAGATAGGCTAGCAATTGTCAACCCTATCCTCTGTAACTCAATAAGGGCTAGAGCAAATGGGCTGTAAATTGCCACACCTATTCCCTGGCAGACTCGTCCCAAAATGGTAGAAATGTTAACTAGATTACGCTAGTCGTGTTTTAGTTGTAGAGGTTGGTAGTCAAGATGTGTGGTCTACTTATAATGAATAGACTATACAGTAGCTACCAATAGACGATTTCCTGCAGTTTAGAGAGTTCATGTTTCCTGACCTTACAACTAAGCGCCAACATACCTTGCTTAAGGGGTAGGTAGTCGCTTTTTCTGGATCCCCTTCTCCCTCATGTTTAGCATATTAGTTTTGAGATAAAAAGACGTTCGTTCCATTAGTTTGGCAAATTTGAGATCTTTCGCTCCATTCTTTGTCAATATTAAGACCTTTCGTGCCATTTAGGTGTCGATTTTTTCTTGGCGAGCGATAGCAGAAAAAATAAATAAATAAATAAATAAATAAATAAATAATATAATCCCCACCAAACCAATATGTCTTCTCCTTCTCCGGAGCACAACAGCCAAGTGCCATTATTAATGTGCTCGTGTCTCCGCTGTGACACTCCCGGATGCAGTGTTTCCGGAAGTGTGCGTGTGGGTGTGTGTGTGTGTGTGTGTGTGTGTGTGTGTGTGTGTGTGTGTGTGTGTGTGTGTGTGTGTGTGTGTGTGTGTGGGTGTGTGTGTGTGTGTGTGTGTGTGTGTGTGTGTGTGTGTGTGTGTGTGTGCCGGGTTGTAATTATTAATGGGGGAAGGGTATATTTATCGCTAGGTTTATATATTTGTGTATTATTTTTTGTCTTCAGTTTCCTCTCTAGACCTCCATCAAGCTTAAAAACAACATTCACAAGATCCCCCTTCTAGACTAATTTGTACATTTTTCGGTAGAAAAATGTGCAGGCCCAAAGGCCGTTACTCTTTTATTACAGGCTCGCTATCGCTCGCCAGGAAAAACTTGGCACCTAAATGGCACGAAAGGTTTTACTATTGACAAAGAAGTGAGGCGAAAGGTCTCAAGAATGCCAAACTAATGGGCCAAACGTCTTAGAATCTGAAAACTAATACAAAAAAAACATGAATCCAAATGTGGTAGAAACAAACAAAAAATCCCCAAGAAACCCAAACTTTCTCTGGAGCACAGTAGCCAAGTGTCTTTATTAATGTTCTTGTCCGGCTGGTGTGTGTGTGTGTGTGTGTGTGTGTGTGTGTGTGTGTGTGTGTGTGTTTTTTACCTAATTGTATTTACCTAATTGTAGTATACAGGAGTTAAGGTTTTTAGGCTCGTATTGTCCCGCTTCCTGAGTTACAATTACGCAACTGTTTGTGTGTGTGTATGCGGTGTGTGTGTCTGTGGTTGTGTATGCGTGTGTGGGTGTGTATGTGTGTGTGTGCCGGGTGTGTGATAATTATTAATATACCAGGAGGAAGTCGGGTTATTCTGGGAAGCCTTCACTCTTGGTTTCGCCGGTGTCAATAATGGACCTGATGGCATACACACCGCATTGAGGATTTATGGGATTCGCGGTGCTACTTTTTTCGTGTTTATTTATCTATCTATTTTGGGGTTTTTTTCTGGTCTAGCATTATAACCCTATTTGTGATTTGTTTACATATATTATTATCACTATTATTATTATTATTATTATTATTATTATTATTGTTGTTATTACTCTACTATTAATTTGTTTTCTATTTATTTACATATTATTGTAGTTTGACAGGAATTTAGTTTTTGGCTCGTATTGTCCCGTTTCCTAGACTTTTTATTATCAATGACTATTACCCATCTCCTTGCTCAAGGGAGATGATAACCGCCGCCTCTGTCTCACAAAAACCTTAATCAATCTGAGCGAGATTTGATCACGGGTCTGCTGGGTAGCAGGCGGGAATGGTACAGTCACGGCGCGCACAGTGGTCAGATCGTCCATTTTCATGAGCAAAAACCTATGCTGGATAAAACCACATTTTCACCAATATTGCTTAATCAACTCTGCGGAAGCAGAGTTTGGTATTGCCCCCCCCCCCCCCCCCCACCCCCGGTATAGTGGGTACCACCGGGGAAAAAAAATCTGTCGTCGTCGATGTTGATGTTGTCCTCCTAGAGTCCTAGACCGTTGGACGGATTTTCACCAAACTTCACACCAACATTTGTTGGGTGAATGCGAATGTCAGTCAAAAAAGAGTTTTTGAATGTGTGCAATAGTCATGATTTTAAATCCAAATTATGGTTTTACCCCACCCCCCCACCCGGCCAGTGTATGAGGTCAGTGTTGGATCTGATTCTTGATTTTTTACATGTATGATTCTGCCTTGCATTTCTAAGTACCTTGTGAGTTGCTTCAAGTCCTTCTTCAGATGCATGACCGACAGGTATACATAGAGATTCTATCACTTGACTTCCATGCATTAACATCTTGTGGACTGAGATTGGCATATAGTACCACTCATACAGCTGTACGTAGAGGTTAGCAGTTTCTTTGGCATATGTATCATATCTAGTACTGTCTATGTCATAGCCTGAATTTAGGGTACGGAGTATAACTGGCATATGTTGTATGAGTCTAACATCAACTCCAGTTATTTTGGACACATTTTCAGGATCAGCAAAAAACCTCCTTGCCGTATTTCCATTGTTAGTTGTTCCTGATCCCTGAGCTGGTCTATCAACATTCAGTCCCAATACAGTCTTCAATTCTGTGTAGATCCTCTTCTTCTCGTCATTATAGGTCTCTTTATTCTGATTCCTTTTCACCATCCACGTTTTTATTTTCATTCGGCGTCCTATATGAAGAATTAATTCCATGGAATTGATGAGAAGATAGTCCATAGGAAAGTGCATTGTTATCTACCTCCTTTTCTTCTATTGCCTTTAAGTTGTTCATGGCCGATGGGTTAGTCCTCGGTTTGCAAAATTTAATATAACATGATGCAGCAGATGGAGTGTGTGTGAGTGCTTGGCAAACCTTTCCATCAACCATGGTTAATACTAACTTATGGTGAACTTCAACGTTGTCAGTCATTGTAGGTATCAGATGTTGTATTGCCTCCTGGAGCTCGGATATCTCCTGCCGTGTATGTTCTGCACTTTCTTTCTTGAAGCTTAGTTTTACAGGACGACAATAAAAGGGAGATGAGGGAGCTGAATTCTACCAAATAATTTTACTGCATCTTTTAAGAGACAACCTTACGGGACACACAAAATACGAAACAATGTGTGTCTCACTAATGTCACTGCAATTCCTGATCAAATTTCATGGAATATAATGCCTGGGTCCCACTCCCATCAATCCCGTATTTTGTTATTAATTCCAAAGCGAGTTTCCTTTGTTCACCTTGAATGTTTTCCATGTGGGAATCATTTTCAGCAGAATATTTAGCCATACAAATATCAATAGCAGTCTGTTGGCCACTAAAAAACGCTTCACTGTGTGATCTAACACATTTTGTAGTGGGATTTCTGCCTCAAACTCTGTAACATTAACAGTTTCTGGGTAACATTTTTGCTTTTCACAAAGTACTTGTTCTTATGATGGATACATATAGCGCTGTTTCTGTATATGAGCCTCCCTTAAAAAACATAACTGTCTTTACTCATATCGGTTGTAAGTAGAATGTTTAGAGCTTCAATTTCTGAAAATGTAGACTCTTTTGTATGGCTGACTTTATTCACTATCTCGGCTGCCTTTGCTGAAGATGAAATAGCCTGTGCACATATATTTGCGGCATCAACCGCAACTAAAGTCGCAAAGTTTCCTTCTTGTCGCAATTTCATTTGTGTAGCATAAGCCAACTCCTCAGTTGAAAATTGCTCTCGGAGATGTCTGGTTTTCCTTCGTTTTGTAATTTCACTAGCATTAGCAAATGCAGTTGGAGGTCTTCCCCTTCCACAGTTATTGGAGCTCTCATTGTCATTGGTACTGTCTGAATCACTGCTTTCAATATTTGATATTTCAAGTTTAATTTCTGCTCTAAACCATCTATTATTTTTACTTAGAAAGGTTTTTCTCACACGATAACTTTTTCTCCATATCTCATGGAACTGATATATTAGTTTGTGTTTGATTACCTGATGTAACCTTTGCATGACTGTATGTCTGTTGATGGTTCTGTACTACTTGATTGATAACTTGTCTGAGAGTGGTATTTGTTATATTGTTTAAAATTATATTTTGTTACCATGTCCTCTCTCCTGATTGCAGCCATACCTATAAAGACGAAAAATAAATGACCGTAAGTTAGACTTTCCAAAATCGTTTACGCACACAAATAATAGGTTTTCTATGACATGCAATACATTTTCTTTATTTTTACCTTTAATTTGATTGGGTAACTATTTTAAATAATTAAAATATATTTCCGTAGTTTACCGACCAATAATAGCTTTATCGTAATATATTTCACTAATATTTGTTCACATAATAGTCACATTGCATTCATATAGCACCTGGATATAAAAAATTACAACAACAAAGAATGTCTTGATTGTATTTACCGTTCATAAGAGATTAGATGCAGGGTGAATACATTCCAGAGTGTTTACATTTAAGGAACACAGAAAACGGAAGTCTGACAGCTGAGCGGTTGATTTAAAATCCCTTATTCAAGCAGGAGTGAGGTGATCACCAACTAATTTTTTTTTTCTTGTAATACTGTGCGAAGCAGAAACCCTGTTATGTTGCATTAGATAGATAAATACATAAGGTAACTGAAATGATATATTAAATTGTGAGACTCAACAAGATTCCATACAATTTCACCATGTTTGCAAAAATATTTGTATAAAAAGTTCTAGCAATCAGAAATGTCTTTTGAAGTAAAATATACATTATTATTGTTCAGGTGCCTTAATCTGCCTTCTTAGAGGGTTCCTGATAATCACATTACAAATCAGTGTGTATCGTAATTATATAGCAATTATGTTGTTATTGTTTTCCCAGCAAATAATACAATATGTGTGATTGATCTTCGTTTTTATAAGCATTTTTATAACGGCGGTAAATTGTGGACCAGGCGATGAACCCCTTTCTAGACACCACTCACGTGTACCGCATCCGAACACATTCTACACTCAGTGAAACTGGGTAGTTTAAACTACCAGGCCCCGACCACTACTGGGTCGCCAGTCAGTTGGCAGAAAACATCAAGTAGAACAATGTTTTAGAAATACACACCCACACAATACACTATATGCTTTTAGAAAGAGTGTGTATAAGCTAAAACATATGTAGTTTAGAGTGTGTATAAGCTAAAACATATGTAGTTTAGAGTGTGTATAAGCTAAAACATATGTAGTTTAGAGTGTGTATAAGCTAAAACATATGTAGTTTAGAGTGTGTATAAGCTAAAAACATATGTAGTTTAGAGTGTGTATAAGCTAAAACATATGTAGTTTAGAGTGTGTATAAGCTAAAACATATGTAGTTTAGAGTGTGTATAAGCTAAAACATATGTAGTTTAGAGTGTGTATAAGCTAAAACATATGTAGTTTAGAGTGTGTATAAGCTAAAACATATGTAGTTTAGAGTGTGTATAAGCTAAAACATATGTAGTTTAGAGTGTGTATAAGCTAAAACATATGTAGTTTTAAGTCCCGGAGAGAGTGTAAACTTGACGTTGTATATCGTAGGTATGCCAAGTTATATATCCAATGCTATATAATGCAGAGATGGTGTTAGTTATGTATCGACTATGTTACGTTCAGGCACATAGCGGAATAGGCATCAAGATGAAGAAGAGCGTTATGTTCAATACCCACGTCCCTTGCATAATGCCTACTGTAGTTACATTTTAACCTTTTTAGCGCGAGTAACGTCTGTTTTAATATAGTCTAGTTACCATTAAACGTTAGTATTCAGATTAGGAAGGACATCTACCGATTAAAGCCTATTATCTTAATAAATCCTTGCAACTACCACAAATCATACCGAAGCTGCATAAAACCGTCTAAATATAGATATAATTACATTGAAAAGACGTCTCCCAGACTGAAAGGGTTAAAAAGTTCTTACGTACAGTATAATTTATCATAGAGATGAGTAAAAGCGAATGGCGAAACACAGTAGGCCTACTGTATGTTACCTGTGTAAACTACCATAATTATAGTACACGTTTCTGACCTCGTTTAGCATACGTCAGTGTCATGACATATGTTTTAATATTATTAGTCATAGAGAGATATACTGTATACATTTACATATATTTACATAGATACACTGGCCACACAGATCTTACGATCCCTGAGAGGTGGCCAGGACTTAATCTTAGTAGAGATAGCAACCCTAAGACTAAGACAATGAACATTTCTTCTAATGGATCCTAGTGCTGTTTGTTTCCTTAACTGCTGAAATGCATTGGCTTGTGGATTTTAGATTTTTGTTTATAAGCACTTCTTGTTTTTTTATCTGTGATACGCTCTCTACCTTTTCACCATTCATGTAATATTCGCATTTATTGTTTTGGGAGCCTATTTCTAGTATCTGATATTTGCTTACATTAAAGGGCATCTGCCAATTTTCTGAGAGAGAGAGAGAGAGAGAGAGAGAGAGAGAGAGAGAGAGAGAGAGAGAGAGAGAGTGTGTGTGTGCTAACACAAACCGAGATTCAAGAGACTGGGCTTCTCAAAAGGGACTCCAGACTTGAATGTCCTGATGTGCCGGTTCAAGTCCTATTTTTACTATATAAAAAAAAAAAAAAAAAAAAACACTACCACTCTTTCCGTGCTAAAGGTAAATTTCCATAAATCATTACCCCATGAAAAATGCTATGATATGTGTAAATGAGATTAATGTTTTCCTTGATTTCGATAATGATGGTGTAAATTATACACATTTGTATTCGTAGTTAAACTAATTAGTTAAAGTAGGGCTTAGTGGCTGTCAACCCTGCAGTATTTTTAAGCCGGATATGTCAGTGGGGTAATCAAGTTTGGAGCCTCTGTTCGAGAATTCCAGTACCTACGCTTTACATTAACAGTAGTTACTTAATTATTTGATTTCTATTATTTTAGTATTATCATAATCATCACCATCAGCAGCCTTAGTTAGTCCACTGTAGGACGATTAAGACCTCTCCCAAACGTTTATAATCTAGCTGGTCAGATGTTACCCTGTTCCATCTTACTTTAGCAAAGTTTCCGATCACATCCCTTCATCTGGTTCTCTATCTATCCATTCCTCTAGCTCCATCTTTAGATTCCCATTGTGATCCATTATTTGTCCATCTGATATAATATATTATAAATATTTGATCTTTCCAAGCCCATTTCCTCTTGCCAATGCGATTATCTTCTACTTGTGTTTTTCTTCTTATCCCAGAGGCTCTCTTCTTGTCGCTCTAAGTTATCCCTAACATTATCCTCTCTATTTATTTAAGGGCACTACACAAATTTCGTTTAGTAAACTTTGTTATACTCCAAGTTTCTGATCCATAAATTAGTGCAGGAAGGACACATTGTTTGCATACTTGTATCTTTAATTCAAGGGGTAACTAGCTTTTCATAATATAATTCAAGGGGTAACTAGCTTTTCATAATATAATTCAAGGGGTAACTAGCTTTTCATAATATAATTCAAGGGGTAACTAGCTTTTCATAATATAATTCAAGGGGTAACTAGCTTTTCATAATATAATTCAAGGGGTAACTAGCTTTTCATAATATAATTCAAGGGGTAACTAGCTTTTCATAATATAATTCAAGGGGTAACTAGCTTTTCATAATATAATTCAAGGGGTAACTATAGCTTTTCATAATATAATTCAAGGGGTAACTAACTTTTCATAATATAATTCAAGGGGTAACTATAGCTTTTCATAATATAATTCAAGGGGTAACTAGCTTTTCATAATATAATTCAAGGGGTAACTAGCTTTTCATAATATAATTCAAGGGGTAACTAGCTTTTCATAATATAATTCAAGGGGTAACTAACTTTTCATAATATAATTCAAGGGGTAACTATAGCTTTTCATAATATAATTCAAGGGGTAACTAGCTTTTCATAATATAATTCAAGGGGTAACTAGCTTTTCATAATATAATTCAAGGGGTAACTAGCTTTTCATAATATAATTCAAGGGGTAACTAGCTTTTCATAATATAATTCAAGGGGTAACTAGCTTTTCATAATATAATTCAAGGGGTAACTAGCTTTTCATAATATAATTCAAGGGGTAACTATAGCTTTTCATAATATAATTCAAGGGGTAACTAGCTTTTCATAATATAATTCAAGGGGTAACTATAGCTTTTCATAATATAATTCAAGGGGTAACTAGCTTTTCATAATATAATTCAAGGGGTAACTAGCTTTTCATAATATAATTCAAGGGGTAACTAGCTTTTCATAATATAATTCAAGGGGTAACTAACTTTTCATAATATAATTCAAGGGGTAACTATAGCTTTTCATAATATAATTCAAGGGGTAACTAGCTTTTCATAATATAATTCAAGGGGTAACTAGCTTTTCATAATATAATTCAAGGGGTAACTAGCTTTTCATAATATAATTGTGTTTACCAAATGCGCTCCATTCCATATTTATTCTTGGTTTGATTTATCTAGTGTTCTGAGTTTGTTTTTATAACCTGGCCTAGGTATACATATTCCTCCACTGAATCTGACCCATAATCCTCTAACTTAATTAGTTGTGGTTGCACATGATCATTCAACATACTCTTGGGTTTCTTTCTATTATTTTTCAACACTACTTTAAGGCTTCCTCAGTTTATATCATCTATCATTTGTTGTAACTCTTCCCCTGAGTCGTTAGTATAACTTGAGGTTGCTTTGATGTTCCCCATTAACATTTATTCCTATATTGTCCCTCTCAAGATTCCTAAATATGTCTTCCAAACACGCGTGAAAAGATTTGATATTGTATTATATAATATAGTCTACCTAATTACTGGAGTTTCAATGCACGTTGTAGTCTGATATTTAATGTATTTAATGCAAACAGTGGCGTTTCAACTGTAAGGAACCAAAAAAAAAAAAAATGAAAAAAATAAACAAATAAATAAATAAATCGGAATACAATAATCACTTACCGTAATCACTAACCGTTTTCTATTGTGTTGCCGTTATGTATGCCTATACATACGCAACTGTGTATGGGCGGAGCTTTTAAATTAGTAATGCACTTGTTTAACTGGCGTTTTACCCGCTGAACCAGCAAAGATAGAAATTGTTCGAACCTGATGACAATGTGTGGCTAGGAGTTTGGCACACCCATGGTCTACGACTTCCCGCCGTGAGTGTACCACTGAGCTAGCCGTGTGTGTGTGTGTGTGTGTGTGTGTGTGTGTGTGTGTGTGTGTGTGTTACTCAGTTACTTGTTCGTCAAGGGGAATCCACGCAATGCGAGCTAAGCTCATTATTATCGCGCCTCCTTAACTGGGAATGTATTGCGTGAAATGCATGTTAAGTGTTTTATGTACTGTTGGAATGGCTGTGGATGTGTGTGTAGTCTGTATTTAGCCAATTGGCGACATCGGAAACGAAGGCTTAGGGTGGATCTGTATGGTACCATTCTCACTATAGACGGTACCGTCTCGCCCGAAGGCTTAGGTAGCCATCAGCTTAGGTGAACCATATGATACCCATCTCGCCTTGTACCATTTTGCCAACCCCAGATGGGACGTCACAACGTCGTCCACTTATTCCAGGTACCTATTTACAGCTAGGTGAACTGAGGCTAACACATGAAAGGAGACAAGCCCAATTTGTCTCCGCCCGGCCGGGGATTGAACCCCCGACCCCTCGTGTGTGAGACGAGAGCTCTACCTACTAGGCTACGGGCTGTGTGTGTGTGTGTGTGTGTTTGTGTGTGTGTGTGTGTGTGTGTGTGTGTGTGTGATCGATATTCTAGTGGTCCCTTCAAATTCTACAGTACATTACTCATGAGGACAATAAAAGAGTGAGTACGGTACATGCCGCTTATAGCTTTTAGTCAGATTTAAAGGATTTAAAGGAATAATGAACTCCTTGAGGATTATGACGCATTATAACAGTTTACTCTGGCTAATAGTTGGGGAGTTTATTTAGCTTAGGAAGAACTTATGAGAGCTAGGGAGTTAATTGAGATCATTTGATACTTAGAGAATTTAGCGTTGGGAGTTATTTGAGATAGTTTTTTTACCACTTTGATAGCCTGAGATTCTTCCTAACATGTAAAAAATCTTCTAATGATAGGCAGAATAAACTGTTGAAACGCGTCAAATCCTCAAGGGGTTAATATTGATGGTGTACCTCGGGATTCTTGGACGTCCTTCCTAATCTATATAATTTAACTCACTCAGTACCGGTGACATCCTTTGCATTATACTCTGGTGACTCTTAGACAATTTTGTTCAGATTTGGAGGGACGTCTATCCATTAAAAAGCTACAGACTATCTCAATTAATCCTTTTAGTTACCATGTGGAACGTATGGGAAGCGAGAGAATGATTAAGAGAGTGTACGAGAGTGAGGTGGAAGGACAGAGAGGGAAAGGTAGACCGAGTGAGAGGTGGAATGATGGAATTAAGAATTATATGAGTGAAGGCGGTGCTGGATGGGAGGAGGGGCGTCGACTGATTGGGCACAGAGGTGTATGGGGCCGTTTCGTTCGTGGCCACCCATTTGGGGATCACGGCGTCTGGCAATAGATAGGATAGATAGATAGTTACCATATATGCATCCTAAGCTTAATACAATTGTCTAAATGTAGCTGAAATCAAATATGAAAAACGTCGCCGGTACTGAACGGGTTAACCCTTTGAGTACCAGCGATGTGTGTTGTATTGTATTCTAGCTATATTTAAAAGATAGTATGCAGCTTAGGAAGGATCTGTGGTAGTTAAAATACTTGGTTGAGATAGTTTGAAGCCTTAGTATTGCTAGAGGTCCTTCCTAAGCTGAATAAAATCGCCATATAGCTGCCCGAATATGATAAAACGACGCCCCTGGTACTGAACGGGTTAAGTGATGGACCCGTTGATGAATACATAATAACTCCCCTGAATGAAGACCTTTAGTATACAGTACAATTACGAGAACAATAAAGGAATAATTTAAAGAAAGTTGAAAAAAGTAGAAGAAGTGAACATCAAGCAGAAATGATGGGATATAATAGTTTCTGAGAATGGGTCAAGGCTGAGCTATAAAAGAGGGGAAGGAACGAAAGAATGCTGATGAATGCAATAAATGAAAGAGAGAGAGAGAGAGAGAGAGAGAGAGAGAGAGAGAGAGAGAGAGAGAGAGAGAGAAGGGGTGGGGAGGGTTGGGATTGGGGGGTGGGGCGATGAGAATATATTTTACACGTTAGGTGGTATTAAATAGAACAAAAACACATATGTTCGAAGCTAATGAGATATAGCACGTCAGACAGGTAAGCAAACAGGTTAATATATATAGTCTGTTTTTTCCAGCTTACAGTAAAATGTCATGTCCTTATCCTGAAGTCCAGCTATTACGATGATTTGATAGCAAAATATAGTGTTAATTATGTAAACTTGGAAATTATTTAATGCAGAGATATAGAAGTTTCTTATTTTTCTATCAATTATAGATAAATCAGTGCCTAAGTTCCGTGAACATCAGAATGGAATATCTAATCCACATAGAACAATTATATAAATTATGATTTGTACTCATCTCAAACCATATATATTAGACTCAGCAAGTATCCAAATTATTTTACCTATGCATAATGAACTATACATATTCTTTATGTGTGATTAGATCCTCACTCAATACTCGCTTTGTCGGAGTATCTGCCTGTTTATTTATCTGCCTGTGTTTGTTTATCTCTCTCTCTCTCTCTCTCTCTCTCTCTCTCTCTCTCTCTCTCTCTCTCTCTCTCTCTCTCTCTCTCTCTCTCTCTCTCTCTCTCCTCTCTCCCGTTCCTCTCTCTCTCATCTCTCTCTCATCTCTCATCTCTCTCTCTCTCTCTCTCTCTCTCTCTCCTCATCTCGCTCTCTCCTCTCTCTCTCTCTCTCTCCTCTTCTCTCTCTCTCTCTCTCTCTCTCTCTCTCTCTCTCTCTCTCTCTCTCTCTCTCTCTCTCTCTCTCTCTCTCTCTCTCTCTCTCTGTGTGTGTGTGGTTGTCGCTCATCAACTCACTCATTTACTTCCTTCCACCTCGCTTCCTCTCATTCTCAGTTAATTGCTTTCAACCCGTTCCATCAATCACACTGAAGTTCAATCCCACACTCCCTCTACTTCTGTCACTCATTCCGTCTATTCGTTCTGACAGTCATTTTCACGCCAGGTCAAGTTTCGTGCGTGATTTCGTTTACCTGTTCCATACAAGAAAAGTGAGAAACAATGTTCGTGTATTTTTGTTATGTTAATCCATTTCCTACATAATTACTTTGATATATACATATGTATTTAGTTGAGAGAGAGAGAGAGAGAGAGAGAGAGAGAGAGAGAGAGAGAGAGAGAGAGAGAGTACAAAGGAGTACAAAGGAAATCAAGCAACAACAGACTAGTGACCCTTCTAGGTTGCTTGTCCTCCAAAACACTGAGGATCAAGTGTCCAAACAGTGGTTTACAGTGGGTAAGGGAACATTGGAAAGGGAATTACTGCCCTGGAACTAATGTCCGTGGCAGGATTAGGGAGTTAGTAGAGGACAGATGGGTTAGTATCTGAGGGGGGGATAAAATAAAGTTATTCATTTACAAACGCAGTCAGTCGCGGGTTTAATGAGAGATATTTGTCTAGGCGGAGTTTAAATGAATCAACGGTGATGCAGTCTATAACGTTTCGGGGAAGCCCATTCCACAAGTTGACAACTCGATTGAAGAAGAAATTCTTAGATTCGTGCGAGTTAAAAGATTTACCAATAATTTTGCAACCGTTTCCCCGCGTGTAATTAGATTGGTCGATAGTGAAGTACTTACTACAGTTCATATTGTCGATGCCTTTGATGATTTTGAACACTTGAATTAAGTCACCTCTTAATCTGCTCTGGGTTTAAAGGAAATAGATTTAATTCTCTAAGACGCTCTTCGTATGGTTTGTTCTTTAGGCTAGGTATCATTTTGGCAACTCTACGTTGAACTCGTTCTAGCTTGTTTGTCTTTTTGGTAATAAGGGCACCAGGATTGAACGCAGTATTCCAGAAGAGGGCGGACTAAGGAATTGTAAAGGGTTAGGATAACTTCTTTGGATTTATGCTCAAATGACCTGCCTATAAAGCCAATTATTTTGTTTGCCTTCTTAACAACTTCTGAACATTGTTGACTCGGTTTTAGGTTACTCGATATTGTTACTCCCAGATCGGTTTCTCTGTTTACATTCTTAAGCTGAGTGCCATTCATCGAATAGTTTGCTTTCTCATTTAGGTATCCGACATGTAGTACTTTACATTTATTCGCATTGAAACTCATTTGCCAAATTTGGGCCCAACATGACAATTTATCTAGATTGTGTTGCATATCGTCAACTTGTTCTTTTGAGAGTACGCTATTGCAATTTTTGTATCGTCAGCAAATTTTGAGATTGTACAGGTGAGACCCTCATCTATGTCGTTGATATAAATTAGAAAGAGAATTGGTCCTAGTACCGATCCCTGGGGTACCCCGCTACTTACATTGGTCCATTTAGATGCCTTACCGTTTATGACTACCCTTTGCTTTCTGTTGCTGAGCCAATTTTCTATCCATTTCAACACACCGTCTTGTATTCCATGCGCTTTTAGTTTTAGCAGTAAACGTTTGTGGGGAACTTTGTCAAAGGCCTTTTGAAAATCAAGGTATATAATATCTACAGCTTTACTCTCATCGTAGAGGTTGAGGATATCGTGGAAGAAGTCTAAGAGGTTTGTTAAACAGGAACGTTTTTTACGAAAGCCGTGTTGAGTATCTTTAAGTAAGTTATTTACCTCTAAGTGATTTACGAGTCTGTCTCGTATGACCGTTTCTAGCATTTTACAAACAACTGAGGTTAAGCTATTTGGACGATAGTTACTGGGTAGGGATTTGCTGCCTTTTTTGAATATCGGTGTTACGTTGGCTAGCTTCCACTGATCAGGCATAGTTCCAGACTGCAAGGATTTATTGAATAGTAATGTCAGTGGTTTGGAGAGCTCATCCTTAGCTTCCTTTAGAACTCTAGGCGAGATTGTATCAGGTCCTGGCGTTTCATTTACCTTGAGTTTATCTAAACAATTCAATACTTCTCTCTCTGAGAGAGAGAGAGAGAGAGAGTGGGGGTGAGTGTGTGTTTGTGTGTGTATTGTATTATTTGGGGTGTGAGAGTGAGAAAGAGAGAGATTATAAAGGGGGATAAGGAGAGTGTGTGTGTGTGTGTGTGTTTGTGTGTGTTATATATATTTGTGAGAGTGAGAGAGAGAGAGAGAGAGAGAGAGAGAGAGGGGGAGGGGGCGGGGGGGTTAAGGCAGACTTGTAAAGCAAAGGTGAGGGAGTATTAGTAGTGCAATTCGGAAATGGTGAAACAAGGTGAAGCCAAGTGGAAGACCCAAGATAAGGCCCCAAGGTGAACTGACAGTGTGAGGCTAATAATGGTGTGTGTGTATGTGTGTGTGTGTGTGTGTGTGTGTGTGTGTGTGTGTGTATGTGTATGTGTGTGTGTGTGTGTGTGTTTGTGTGTGTGTGGTCAAGTTTTCCCTTAGACGCCATTTTTGCGCCGTAATGATCAAACAACGAGGGAGGGATATTATAATTTGGATTGTGTAGACTGTATCACCAAAGACCAAAACCATACATTATGTACCAGTATTGAAGAATTTCTTGTTATAGGTACGGACATATGGAGTGTAAAAAGAAGCTGATGAAAAAACAAAACAAAAAAACAAAACAAAAATCCGTATAATCCTCTCTGTGACTTTTCTCGAACACTTTAACATTAACCCATTTAGTACCGGTGACGTCCTTTGCATTATATTCTGGCAATTATTAGGCCATTGCATTCAGCTTAGGACGGACGTGTAGCAATTAAAAGGCTACAGACTATTTCAGTTAATCCTTATAGCTACCAATTATCCTTCCAAAGCTTCTTAAATTCGTCTAAATGTAGGACCTGTAGGTCTCTCTCTCTCTCTCTCTCTCTCTCTCTCTCTCTCTCTCTCTCTCTCTCTCGCTGAATGTACTGTATGTATATATATAATGTCTAAAAATAGTCTAAATGTCTAACATAATGTAAATGTAATATATAACGAATGACGTCACCGGTATTGGAAGGGGTAATAACAGACATCCAGACTTCTTCCATTATAATCAATACACTTCTCTATTACTGTAGTCTGTTTATTTTGGGCTGGCGGTAAATTGCATCCCTTGGTAGCTCATTTTGTTATACTTAAGGGGAGGATTTTAGATTGTTCCCTAGACTTCCATCAAGCTTAAAATGACACACCCTTGACCCCCTTTTAAGGTAAATTTGTACCTTTTTCGGTAGAAATATATAAATATACCTTTATTAATCTGAACAAAATAGCCTAATAATAGCCAGGAAACAGAAAATAAATGCACATTGTATCTTGAAGGGGTTAAATCTGATGGCAAATTAATTTCAAGAGAAGCCTGCCTCATTCCAAAGATTGCCAGGGTGAAATTAGATCATATATGCCAATGATTATTAATTTTACATAGTAATTGATACTCTAATTAATTACGTAAATAACGAATTAGTTTGATGTACCATTCAAAGAAGACTACTTACCATTATGTACAACAACAAATAAGTTATAATTTGTTTAGTTCCAATATGTGTCAAAGCGTGAAATGGGAATGGTTGAAGCAAAAGAATAAGCAAATGGCAGGAATGAACGGAGGAAGTTTGTTAGAGAGAGTACATGAAGGTCTCTGGACCCTTTTAAATGACAAACATAGAAGGTCTTTATATCCCAGATGTTGATGTGAAGAGACCTTGTCCGGAAGTATAAAGCCGTTGATTTCGAGGGCTGATTAGTGATTGGTGCTTCTGAATGCTTATGTGCTGCTTTTTGTGGGCGAACTGTTATTATGTGTTCTTCTCCTGCCACCTCTTTTTCCTTTCTCGTGTCTCTTGCTGATCCTCCCTACCCCTTGAGGATATGACGCGTTTTAGAATGTTATTGAAGCTATCATTA
The DNA here is from genome assembly GCA_032716605.1 of Paralithodes platypus. Classification (NCBI taxonomy): domain Eukaryota; kingdom Metazoa; phylum Arthropoda; class Malacostraca; order Decapoda; family Lithodidae; genus Paralithodes; species Paralithodes platypus. The sequence continues at coordinate 1,995,461 of CM064521.1, forward strand.
GGCAATTTCATACAGCTTAGGAAGGATCTCTGGGAAATTTATGGGTACAGACTAGGCCTATCTCAATTAACCCTCTGACTTCCATATACCCTTCGTTATCTGAACAAAATAGTCTAATAATAGCCTGGAAACAAAAGAGAAATGCGTATGGTATCTTGGAAGGGTTAACTCTGATGGAAAATTAAGGAGGGAATGGGCGTATTTATTTGCTCAATAATGGATCATTTAAATATTTGTTTAGTTTCCTCCCATGACCTCAATCAAGCTTAAGAAAACACCCTCCAAGACCCTCCTTCTAGATAAATTTGTACATTTTTCGATAGAATATGTCCCGGCCGAAGGCCGGTTTCTCTTGAATTACAGGCTCGCTATCGCTCGCCAGGAAAAATCGACACCTATATATCACGAAAACTCTTAATATTGACAAAGAGATGTGGCGAAAGGTCTTAAAATCGCCAAACTAATTGGCCGAACGTCATAAAATCTGAAAAATACTGGGGCTACACACGAGGAAGAAGGGAGACCAGAAAAACGACCCCTCTCCCCTTAATTTCAAGAGAAGCCAGCCTGGAAGACCACAGAGTTCAAGAGAGAGAAACGCCGGAGACTGCATTATTCTGGGGAGGTTTCTGGGGGATTTTTCTGGACCCCCTTTCTCCCTCATGTTTAGCTCCATTAGTTTGTCCCATTATTTTGGCGATTGTAAGAACTTTTGCCCCATTTCTTTGTCAATTATAAGACCTTTCGTGCCATTGCTTTGTCAATTATAAGACCTTTCGTGCCATTTAAGTATATATTTTTTTCCTGGCGAGCGATATCGTGCCTGCAATTATGGAGAAACCGGCCTTGGACCGGGAATTTACAAATCAATCTCGAAGCGGGGCCTTGGGGGTCTATGTTTAAGCTTGTTGTAGGTTTAGGGAGCAAATTAAAATGTTTCCCTTAACTCTGATAGCGAATACAAAATATAATAATAAGATGGAGTATACAAAACAAATAAATACCAACATAAATAATACAAAACAAATAAATACCAACATAAATAATACAATAAACACAGGATCCAGAAATTAACCCCTAACCAACCAAAGAGAGAATGAATCGGGGCATCACTCACCGATAAAAAGGATTCGGGACAATTATCTAAAAGTCTATCGGGCCAATAAGTCCATCCAATTTCGGGGTAATCGCCAATCAGTCAATCCGGGGGAGCTGGGCCGCGGAGTTCGTCAAGAAGGTGGATCTCTCTCTCTCTCTCTCTCTCTCTCTCTCTCTCTCTCTCTCTCTCTCTCTCTCTCTCTCTCTCTCTCTCTCTCTCTCTCTCTCTCTCTCTCTCTCTCTCTCTCTCTCTCTCTCTCTCTCTCTCTCTCTCTCGATACAAAAATTGCAAATAGCGTACTTCAAAAGAACAAGTTGACGATATGCAACACAATCTAGATAAATTGTCATGTTGGGCCCAAATTTGGCAAATGAGTTTCAATGCGGATAAATGTAAAGTACTATATATCGGATACCTAAATGAGAAAGCAAACTATTCGATGAATGGCACTCAGCTTAAGAATGTAAACAGAGAAACCGATCTGGAAGTAACAGTATCGAGTAACCTAAAACCGAGTCAACAATGTTCAGAAGTAGTTAAGAAGGCAAACAAATAATTGGCTTTATAGGCAGGTCATTTGAGTATAAATCCAAAGAAGTTATCCTAACCCTTTACAATTCCTTAGTCCGCCCTCTTCTGGAATACTGCGTTCAATCCTGGTGCCCTTATTACCAAAAAGATATAAACAAGCTAGAACGAGTTCAACGTAGAGTTACCAAAATGATATCTAGCCTAAAGAAAAACCATACGAAGAGCGGCTTAGAGAATTAAATCTATTTCCTTTAACCCAGCGCAGATTAAGAGGTGACTTAATTCAAGTGTTCAAAACCATCAAAGGCATCGACAATATGAACTGTAGTAAGTACTTCACTATCGACCAATCTAATTACACGCGGGGAAACGGTTGCAAAATTATTGGTAAATCTTTTATCTCACACGAATCTAAGAATGTCTTCTTCAATCGAGGTGACAACTGTGAATGGCTTCCCCGAGACATAGACTGCAGCACCGTTGATTCATTTAAACTCCGCTTAGACAAATATCTCGCATCAAACCCGCGACTGACTGCGTTTGTAAATGAATAACTTTATTTTATCCCCCCCTCAGTTACTAACCCATCTGTCCCCTACTAACTTCCTAATCCGCCACGGACATTAGTTCCAGGGCAGTAGTTCCCTTTCCAATGTTCCCTTACCCACTCTAACACTGTGGACACTTGATCCTCAGTGTTTTGGAGGACAAGCAGCCTAGAAGGGTCACTAGACCTGTTGTTGCTTGATTTCCTTTGTACTCCTTTATACTACTCTCTCTCTCTCTCTCTCTCTCTCTCTCTCTCTCTTAACATCTGAATACTAATGGGGCTAAATATGAGGGAGAAGGGGATCTAGAAAAAAACCCCATATCCCCTTAAATCTATATAGTCTCTCTCTCTCTCTCTCTCTCTCTCTCTCTCTCTCTCTCTCTCTCTCTCTCTCTCTCTCTGAATGTACTGTACGTACATACAGTATATCTCGCTTGGGTCTCCTTTTCTTTCTCTCGTCTTAGTTGGGCTTCTATCTCTTATGATTAAAATCATGACTCCCTTATTGGATCGTTGAATCTATATAGTCTCTCTATCTATCTATCTATCTATCTATCTATCTATCTATCGCTCTCCCTCTCCCTCTCCCTCTCCCTCTCCCTCCAACACACACACAATCATCCAATTGCATGTGGCAGGGAATTCAGTTTTCAATTCCGGCCTCCTTTTATACTTGAGGGTCGTATATCAGCCTAATAGACGGCCCGAGTCATGCTGGGAGACGGCCGAGGGAGGAGGAGGAGGAGGAGGAGGAGGAGGTGGAGGAGGAGGTGGAGGAGGAGGAGGAGGAGGAGGGGGAGGAGGAGGAGGAGGAGGAGGAGGAGGAGGAGGAAGGAGGAGGAGGAGGAGGACAAACTGCAACAGACCTATTGGTCCTTACGGGGCAGTTTGGATATCTAAAACTACTAATGTACTGACTACGAGGTAGAGAAAAGGATAGCAAAGAAGAAGGCTCCTCCCCACCCACCACTCCCTCCAGCTAATGCTGGCATGAAAACAGATAGAAAAAATACCATGTAGTATTGAAAAACTGACACGGAAATTCGGACAGGACAGGGAGAAAAAATAAGTTGATTTGTAATCTAAGCTAACCCTATTACTACAATTCTGAAAGGGAACACATGTATGAAAATAAATATACATTGCGGTATGCGTTGACACTTCGTTGCGCGTTATTCTGAAAGAAACTGTGTTAATCGGGGGTTATTTGCCATGTGTTTATCCAGATGGTTCTTAAATGTTTCGACAGTATTACAGTTTACAATGTTCGAGGGTAGTCTGTTCCAATTATTAACAACGCGGTTGAAGAAGAAATGCTTCGCCTCGTGAGAATGAAAACGCTTGCCTATAATCTTATAACCATTGTTTCTCGTGTTTGCTAGATTGATCGTAAATAATTCGCTTACATTTAGGTTGCTGAATCCATTGAAGATGTTGAACACCTCTATTAGGTCACCTCTCATTCTGCGCTTTGTTAAGCTAAACAAATTTAGTTCTTTTAAGCGCTCTTCGTACGGTTTATTACGCAATCTAGGTATCATTTTAGTGACTCTGCGTTGCACCTTTTCAAGTTTATTTATGTCCTTTCGGTAGTACGGTGACCAGAATTGCACGCAGTATTCGAGATGGGGACGCACCAATGAGTTGAATAGAGTACGTATGATTTTTTTCTGATTTGAATTTGAATGTTCTGCCGATGAAACCCACCAATTTATTAGCAGGTTTTCAGTACACTGTTTACTCGGCTTCAGGTCACTTGATATTATAACTCCCAGATCCTTTTCATTATTTGTATTTGATAGTTGAATGTTGTTCATTGAGTAATCTTTTTTAGCTTGTTACTACCGATGTGTAATACTTTGCATTTTTCTATGTTAAATTTCATTTGCCATTTTTCTGCCCAGTTTACTAAAGTGTCTAGGTCACCTTGTAGTTTTTGCCAATGTACTGTTGAGGTTACTTTATTAGTAATTTTTGTATCATCAGCAAATTTCGAAATTTTGCATTCTATTCCTTCGTCTAAGTCGTTTATGTAAATTATAAAAAGAATAGGACCTAATACCGAACCCTGGGAAACGCCACTATTTACTTTACACCAATCAGATTCTTCACCATTTATTACAACTCGTTGTTTACGGTCTGAGAGCCAATTTTCGAGCCATTTCAGAGTTTCTCCTGTTATGCCATGAACTTTTATTTTGTCAATTAGTCTCTTGTGGGGTACGGTATCGAAAGCTTTCTGAAAATCGAGATATATTATATCAACTGCTCTATCCTTATCATATGATTTGTAAACATCATTGAAGAAATCGAGTAAGTTTGTTAAGCATGAACGTTTATTTCTAAAACCGTGCTGAGAATCTTTTATTAAATTATTTTCTTCCAAATGTTTTACTATTTTGTCCCTTATAATGGTTTCCATTAATTTGCCCGTTACCGATGTTAAGGTAATTGGTCGATAATTGCCGGGAGAGGACTTATTTCCTTTGTTGTATATGAGCGTCACGTTAGCTAGTTTACATTCGTTTGGAACTATCCCAACATTCAATGATTTGTTGAACAGATTTGCGAGTGGTTTTAATAATTCGTGTTTTGCTTCTTTTAGGATCCTTGGGGATATTTTATCAGGGCCAGGGGTTTTATTAACTTTCAAATTGTTGATTGTGAACAGGATATCGTCTTCATAAATCGTAAAGTTTTCGAGCTCAGTGCCATTTGATTGATTCGTAGGGGTAGGTCGGCTACCGGTAGTTTCTTCCGACGTGAAGACTGATGCAAAATATTTATTTAGGATATTCGCCATTTGTACTTTGTTATCTGTATGATCTCCATTTTCCGCAACAAGTGGGCCTATTGTTGAAGTTACCGTTTTTCTGTTTCTTATATAGCTGTAAAAAAAAATCGGATTGGACTTGCTGGAACTGGCAATATGAAGTTCCAGATTCTTCTTACTTCGTTTGATGAGATTTTTGGTTGTTCGACGCAGTCTATCGTGTTCTAATTTATCGCTATTATTCTGAGTTGCCTTATATTTTTGGTATGCCTGCTTTTTTTACTAAGAGGATGTTTTTTATTTCATTATTCCACCATTTTGGCTTATATTTGCCTGCTGGGCGCCGGTTTCGTAGAGGGATGCTTGCATTTATTGCTTTGTTTAGGTTATTAGATAATATGTTCCATAATCGATTTACATCATGAGTTTCGGTCATTTCACTCCAGTCAGTATTGGCAAGATGCCTTCTAAGTTTGTTAAAGTCGGCCCTTCGATAATCAGGTACTTTTTCCGTGCTCTCGTTTTCTTTGTCATTATTTACTTTAATGTTAAAGGACACTATCCTATGGTCACTCGAGCTAAATTCCGGTCCGATTTTAACGCTATTTACCAGTCTTTCATTTGTCGTTAGAATAATATCCAGAATGTTATTTCCCCTCGTTGGGTGTTCTACGTGTTGATAAAGGGCACTTTCCTGAAGATTAGCATATAGATCATGTCCCGCGTGAGCATTTAGTGGTTCGCCCCATGTTGTGACTGACAGATTGAAATCGCCAAATATTACTGCTTCTTCCTGACAACTTATTTCTGCTATTTGATCATAGAGTTTCTCGTCAGTATCGGGTGATTGTGCAGGAGGTCGATAAATGAGGCCAATTATTATCTTGCTTGCTTGGTTATTTATTTGAACGTAACTAGTATCAATGTTATTTATGGCAGGTTTGGTTACCTCGATTGGGTGAAGATTACTTTTAACATATGGAGGAGGAGGAGGAGATGGAGGAGGAGGAGGAGATGGAGGGGTGAGAGGAGATGGGTGGAGTGGAAGATGATGAGGAGATGGAGGAGGTGGAAGAGAGGGTAGAGTAGGAGAGAAGTGAAAAAAGGGAAGATGGAGGGGTGAGAAGAGATGGATGGAGTGGAAGATAGGAGGAGGTGGAGATGGAATGAGTGGAAGAGGAGGAGGAGGAAGAATAGGAAGAGGGGGGATGGAGGGGTGAGATGAGATGGGTGGAGTGGAAGATAGTAGGAGGAGGTGAAAGGAGAAAATGGGGAGGAAGATAAGGTTTAAGAGTAGATGCAATAGAAGGGAAAGAGAGGAGTGGAGGTGGCGCAAGAGGAGGTGGAAGAGGAAAAGGGAAGCGGGAGGAGGATGAGAAGATGGAGGAGGTGGAAGAGAGGATAGAGGATGGAAAGTAGAGAAGAAGAAAGAGGAGAAAGGAAGACACGATCACCTCCATCTAGAACGTGCATATAATATAGCAATGTTTTTTCCACATGTCAATATGATACAGTAAGTGACTAATAGACTAAATTAAAATTAATTGTATGGTAACCACAGGTAGTTCCATACACAGCTACTAATGACTTCAAGCATAATTATATCTTAACCCGTTCAGTACCGGTGACATCCTTTCAGTTATATTCTGGTGAGGATTAGACGATTTTATTCAGCTTAGGAAGGACATCTAGCCAATAATAAGGCTTCAAAGTATCTCAACCAACCTTTGTAACTACCCCAGATCCTTCTGAAGCTGCATGATATCGTCTAAATATAGCTAGAATATATTATAACACACGTCGCTGGTACTCAGGGGGTTAAAGGTATAGCCTAATTATGACGCTTAAAACTGCGAAAACATCTTTGTCCATTTCGTTATAAACATGGATGTGTATGATTATGACTAAATATGTAATGATATATATGTAATGATATATATGTAATGATCTATATGTAATGATCTATATGTAATGATCTATATGTAATGATATATATGTAATGATCTATATGTAATGATATATATGTAATGATATATATGTAATAATATATAGATAATTATACATAGGTAATTATATATAGGTAATGATATATAGGTAATAATATATAGATAATTATACATAGGTAATTATATATAGGTAATGATATATAGGTAATAATATATAGATAATTATACATAGGTAATGATCTTTATGTAATAATCTATTAGGTGTGGCAGCGGCAGACATTTTCGATACGCCGCTCATAGCAAAGAATGATTCAAGAACAGTAGAGGTCGATATTACCTATTAAGGGGAGATGGATCGCTTTTATGCCCCCCCCCTTCTGCCTCATGTTTAGCCCTATTAGTTTTCAGATTTTAAGACGTTTGTCACATTTGGTTGGCGAATTTAAGACCTTTCGCTCCATTTCTTTGTAAATTTTAAGACTTTTTGTGTCATTTAGGTGTCGATTTTTTCTTGGTGAACGATAGGGGCCTGTAATGGCCGGGACATTTTGCTATCGGAGGTCTAGGGAGGAAACTAAAAAGGAAAATAAACAGATTCATAAATGAGCCAACAATTACGCTCATCCCCCCTTAAAGACATTTGGTTGCATATATTCCTCAGCAATATTTTCTGAGGACGACTCCGACAATCCATGGTAGGGAGAATTGGGAGAGGGAAATTAGGTGAGCTCAGTTTGTGTGTGTGTGTGTGTGTGTGTGTGTGTGTGTGTGTGTGTGTGTGTGTGTGTGTGTGTGTGTACGTCTCAGAATAAAGCTGAATAAATAAATGTAGGAAGGCTTGTTAAAACCTTTATGGAAGCAAAATCATTGTTGTGTGTGTATGTTTGCGTGAATTCGTCAGTGTGTTATTCTGATTACACTAAACAATGCATATAATAACAAATGTGTATAAATCATTCTATATATAAAAATAGGTTCTTTGTATTAGATTGGTATTTTGCCTCAATATAACTTTACAGGAGAATATTATTATGGGACACTTAATAACCTTCTACAATATTGTTAGTATTGTTATTATGATCATCATCATCATCATCATTATTATCATTATTGGTATTAATATTATTATTATTATTTATTAATTATTATTATATATATATATTTGTATTATTATTTGGACAGTGTAGCGTTGGGCGGATGGAGTTATGATGTCTGCTATGATTCTGGTGAGTTGTAAATCTAGTTCAAGATCAATATTCCGTGGTTGACTTTGGAAGGTTTACGAGCTCCCCGGAATAATGTACAAGTCTTATGTTGAGGCTAACTTAAGGGGGTAGGGTTTATTTCTAATTAGTATTGTTTTAATATATATATATATATATATATATATATATATATATATATATATATATAAAGTTTTCGCGCTAGACCTCTATCAAGCTTAAAAAAAACACTCCCAAGACCCCCCTTCGAGATGAATTTGTACACTTTTCGGTAGAAATACGGCCGAAGGCCGATTCCACCTAGAATTACAGGCTCGCTATCGCTCTCCAGGAAAAATGGGCACTTCAATGGCACGAAATGTCTTCAAACTGACAGTAATGAGGCGAAAGGTTTTATAATTGACAAAATAATGGGGGCGAACGTCTAAAAATGTCAAAACTATTAGGGGTAAACATGAGGGAGAAGGGGGTCCAGAAAAAAACCCTCCAAAAGTGAAATATCTCCCCTTAATGCAGTGACGCTTTGGTGCCGCCGCCGCCGCCGGAATCGAACCCGCTGCCATTATTTCCCGACACCCGTTCCGAAATTAGGGGACAGTCGGTACCGCTCTTGCCAATTTCCCGGCCTATCACCATTACCCCCGCCAAACGCTGATGATGATGATGCTTTGGTTCCTGGGCCTGTATTTGGGGGCATTAGCGGAGTTCCTGAGTGAAGTGGGAAAAGCGACGATATCCAGGAGTTTTTTTTTCGGGAATTTTGTCGGCTAATATGTGTGTCTGTGTGGGTGGGTTTGGGTTTGTGTGGGTTTGTTTGTGTGTGTGTGTGTATGTGCTTGTGTGTGTGTGTCTGTGTTTTTTTTTTTCTGCTTGTGTTTATGTGTGTCCTTGTGTTTGTGTATATATGTGTATGTGTGTGTGTGTGTATGTGAGAGAGAGAGAGAGAGCTAGAGTAAGAGAGTGAGTGTGTGAATGAATGAATAAGTGAGAGTTGAGCCCTAATGTGACAACTGAGCCTGGTGATCCTTAAAAGAATGTGATATTGGATTCATACTGAAGAGAAGAGAGAGAGAGCGAGGAGAGAGCCCGATGAGAGAGAGAGAGAGACTAAGACGTATAATCACCTATATGTATTCGTGGATCCTATATGTTTTTTTTTTTTTTTTAATGCAATTATAACTCAGTGGATTGGGTTTTGGATGGAATTTGGTTTATATTTAATAATATGTGAATTAGTGTTTCTAGTTAACGTACCACCCCCCCCCCAGCAAGAACCCCCCATATTATACTCTAGTTATTTAGTTGGTTCCAGAGATATATACATCCATAAATTAGAACCCATAGGGTGTAGGGTGGGTCTACGAATGTATATGAGTTGACTGTACAGAAAGACACATACAGACAATATACAGACATACAGTATA
>CM064521.1:2005106-2070106 GCA_032716605.1 Paralithodes platypus
GTGTTGATAAAGGGCACGTTCCTGAAAGATTAGGCATATCGCACGACTCATGTCCCGCCGCTGAGCCAATTATAGTGCGCCTTCGCCCCATGTTGTGACTGACAGATTGAACCAATCGCCAACTACTTACCTACGCTTCTTCCTGCAAAAACATCGTAGTTTCTGCTATTTGATAACACACTTAGAGTGTTCTCGTCAAGTATCGGGTGATTGTGCAGGAGGGTCGCTAAATGAGGCCAATCTATTATCTTGCTTGCTTGGTTAGTTATTTGAACAACGTAAACTAGTATCAATGTTATGTATGGCCAGGTTTGGGTTCACCTCAGATTGGGTGAAAGATTACGTTTAACATATGGAGGAGGAGGAGGAGATGGAGGAGGAGGAGGAGTCGCAGGAGATGGATGGGGGAGTGGAGATGTGTGGAGTGCAAGATGATGTGAAGATGGAGGAGGTGGAAGAGGGGGTAGAGTAGGAGAGAGGTGAAAAAAGGGAAGATGGAGGGGTGAGAAGAGATGGATGGAGTGGAAGATAGGAGGAGGTGGAGATGGAATGAGTGGAAGAGGAGGAGGAGGAAGAATAGGAAGAGGGGGGGAGGGAGGGGTGAGATGAGATGGGTGGAGTGGAAGATAGTAGGAGGAGGTGAAAGGAGAAAATGGGGAGGAAGATAAGGTTTAAGAGTAGATGCAATAGAAGGGAAAGAGAGGAGTGGAGGTGGCGCAAGAGGAGGTGGAAGAGGAAAAGGGAAGCGGGAGGAGGATGAGAAGATGGAGGAGGTGGAAGAGAGGATAGAGGATGGAAAGTAGAGAAGAAGAAAGAGGAGAAAGGAAGACACGATCACCTCCATCTAGAACGTGCATATAATATAGCAATGTTTTTTCCACATGTCAATATGATACAGTAAGTGACTAATAGACTAAATTAAAATTAATTGTATGGTAACCACAGGTAGTTCCATACACAGCTACTAATGACTTCAAGCATAATTATATCTTAACCCGTTCAGTACCGGTGACATCCTTTCAGTTATATCTGGTGAGGATTAGACGATTTTATTCAGCTTAGGAAGGACATCCAGCCATAATAATTGGCTTCAGAATACCTCGACCAACCTTTTTAACTACCACAGATCCTTCCCAAGCTGCATGATATCGTCTAAATATAGCTAGAATATATTATAACACACGTCGCTGGTACTCAGGGGGTTAAAGGTATAGCCTAATTATGACGCTTAAAACTGCGAAAACATCTTTGTCCATTTCGTTATAAACATGGATGTGTATGATTATGACTAAATATGTAATGATATATATGTAATGATATATATGTAATGATCTATATGTAATGATCTATATGTAATGATCTATATGTAATGATATATATGTAATGATATATATGTAATGATCTATATGTAATGATATATATGTAATGATCTATATGTAATGATATATATGTAATGATCTATATGTAATGATATATATGTAATGATATATATGTAATGATATATATGTAATGATATATATGTAATGATATATATGTAATGATCTATATGTAATAATCTATTAGGTGTGGCAGCGGCAGACATTTTCGATACGCCGCTCATAGCAAAGAATGATTCAAGAACAGTAGAGGTCGATATTACCTATTAAGGGGAGATGGGTCGCTTTTATGCCCCCCCCTTCTGCCTCATGTTTAGCCCCATTAGTTTTCAGATTTTAAGACGTTTGTCACATTTGGTTGGCGAATTTAAGACCTTTCGCTCCATTTCTTTGTAAATTTTAAGACTTTTTGTGTCATTTAGGTGTCGATTTTTTCTTGGTGAACGATAGGGGCCTGTAATGGCCGGGACATTTTGCTATCGGAGGTCTAGGGAGGAAACTAAAAAGGAAAATAAACAGATTCATAAATGAGCCAACAATTACGCTCATCCCCCCTTAAAGACATTTGGTTGCATATATTCCTCAGCAATATTTTCTGAGGACGACTCCGACAATCCATGGTAGGGAGAATTGGGAGAGGGAAATTAGGTGAGCTCAGTTTGTGTGTGTGTGTGTGTGTGTGTGTGTGTGTGTGTGTGTGTGTGTGTGTGTGTGTGTCTGTGTGTGTGTGTGTGTGTGTGTGTGTGTGTGGCTCAGAATAAGCTGAATAAATAAATGTAGGAAGGCTTGTTAAAACCTTTATGGAAGCAAAATCATTGTTGTGTGTGTATGTTTGCGTGAATTCGTCAGTGTGTTATTCTGATTACACTAAACAATGCATATAATAACAAATGTGTATAAATCATTCTATATGTAAATACTTTCTTTGTATTAGATTGGTATTTTGCCCTCAATATAACTTTACAGGAGAATATTATTATGGACACTTAAATAACCTTCTACAATATTGTTAGTATTGTTATTATGATCATCATCATCATCATCATTATTATCATTATTGGTATTAATATTATTATTATTATTTATTATTAGTATTATTATTATATATATATATTTGTATTATTATTTGGACAGTGTAGCGTTGGGCGGATGGAGTTATGATGTCTGCTATGATTCTGGTGAGTTGTAAATCTAGTTCAAGATCAATATTCCGTGGTTGACTTTGGAAGGTTTACGAGCTCCCCGGAATAATGTACAAGTCTTATGTTGAGGCTAACTTAAGGGGGTAGGGTTTATTTCTAATTATTATTTGTTTTAATATATATATATATATATATATATATATATATATATATATATAAAGTTTTCGCGCTAGACCTCTATCAAGCTTAAAAAAAAACACTCCCAAGACCCCCCTTCGAGATGAATTTGTACACTTTTCGGTAGAAATACGGCCGAAGGCCGATTCCACCTAGAATTACAGGCTCGCTATCGCTCTCCAGGAAAAATGGGCACTTCAATGGCACGAAATGTCTTCAAACTGACAGTAATGAGGCGAAAGGTTTTATAATTGACAAAATAATGGGGGCGAACGTCTAAAAATGTCAAAACTATTAGGGGTAAACATGAGGGAGAAGGGGGTCCAGAAAAACCCCTCCAAAAGTGAAATATCTCCCCTTAGTGCAGTGACGCTTTGGTGCCGCCGCCGCCGCCGGAATCGAACCCGCTGCCATTATTTCCCGACACCCGTTCTGAAATTAGGGGACAGTCGGTACCGCTCTTGCCAATTTCCCGGCCTATCACCATTACCCCCGCCAAACGCTGATGATGATGATGCTTTGGTTCCTGGGCCTGTATTTGGGGGCATTAGCGGAGTTCCTGAGTGAAGTGGGAAAAGCGGCGATATGCAGGAGTTTTTTTTTCGGGAATTTTGTCGGCTAATATGTGTGTCTGTGTGGGTGGGTTTGGGTTTGTGTGAGTTTGTTAGTGTGTGTGTGTGTGTGTATGTGCTTGTGTGTGTGTGTCTGTTTGTTTGTTTTTTCTGCTTGTGTTTGTGTGTGTCCTTGTGTTTGTGTATATATGTGTATGTGTGTGTGTGTGTGTGTGTGCGAGAGAGAGAGAGCTAGAGTAAGAGAGTGAGTGTGTGAATGAATGAATAAGTGAGAGTTGAGCCCTAATGTGACAACTGAGCCTGGTGATCCTTAAAAGAATGTGATATTGATCCTACTGAAGAGAGAGAGAGAGAGAGAGAGAGAGAGAGAGAGAGACTAAGACGTATAATCACCTATATGTATTCGTGGATGCTATATGTTTTTTGTTTATTTTAGTGCAATTATAACTCAGTGGATTAATATTTGGATGGAACTTGGTTTATATTTAATAATATGAATAGTTTTCTAGTTAACGTAAAGAACATTATACTCATTAATTGGTTTCCAGAGATATATACATCCATAATTAGAAATAGGTGAGGTCTACGAATGTATATGAGTGACTGTACAGAAAGACACATACAGACATATACAGACATACAGTATACACACACATAATTATACAGACACATAAAGACACATACATATACAGACATATACACACACATACAGACACAATAGACACATACAGACACATATACACACATACAGACACAATACAGACACATAAAGACGCATACACACACATAGGTGAGGTCTACGAATGTATATGAGTGACTGTACAGACATATAAAGACACATACAGACATATACACACACATACACACATACAGACACATATACACACATACAGACACAATACACACATACAGACACATATACACACATACAGACACATATACACACATACAGACACAATAGACACATACAGACACATATACACACATACAGACACAATACAGACACATAAAGACACATACACACACATATAGACATATACAGACACACACACACACACATGCAGACACATACAAACACAAACAGACACATACAGACACACAGGCACACACAAACAGACACACACATACAGACACAAACAGACACACACAAACAGACACACAGGCACACACAAACAGACACATGCAAACAGACAGCAACAAACAGACACAAATAGACACACACATACACATACAGACACACAGAGACACAGACACACACATACAAACAGACAGAGAAAAATAATAGACCCCCACGTTAAAAATACAGACAGACACAAAGATAATAACATAAGCCAGTGCCACCCCAGGAGTGCCATTATACGTACAGTTGCCCACATAAGTTCTGCTCCTCTCCGTGATCCCATACATGGATATATAATGCGCATGATTGAAATACCAGTGTAGTTTCTGATGCAGTGCTTGTTGTTTGGTCTATGTGTATATTAATTAATTTATTTGTTAGTTTCCTCGCTAGACCTCTATCAAGCTTAAAAATACATCCCCTAGATCCCTTTCAAGATATTTTTTTACATTTTTCGGTAGAAAAATGTAATGGACAGAGGCCGGTTCCTTCTAAAATTACAGGCTCGCTATCGCTCGCCAAGAAAAAATCGACACCTAAATGGCACGAAAGGTCTTAATAATGACAACAAAATGGGGTGAAAGGTCTCAAAATCGCCAAACTAATGGAACGAGCGTCTTAAAATCTCAAAACTAATAAGCTAAACATGAGGGAGAAGGGGGTCCAGAAAAAGCGACTACCTGCCTGCCCCTTATAACTCACCTAACTAGTCCACTGATAACTAAAAGAAACCACACTCGCAAATAGTATTAACCTTCATACTTTTTTTTTTTTTTTTTTTTTTTTTCATACATAAGATCACCACGAGGAACAACAAGAACTTATGTGGGCGACTGTACACTTCTAGCCAACAGAACAATCAAGTTGTGCCTTCACGACAATAAATATTATAGTGGGTTTAATTTCAGCTGAGGTGAAGCCGTTGATTTCGGGGGCTGACGAGTGATTGGTGCTTCTGAACGCTTGTGTGCTGGGTTTTTGGGGGCAAACTGATATACGCGTTCTTTTCCTGTCACCTCCTTTTCCTTTCTCGTGTCTCTTGCTGATCCTCCCTACCCCTTGTGGGAGTAAGAAGCATTGGCTACTGACTGACTGACTGACTTTGCTTGCTTTTTGTGGGCAAACTGATATATGCGTTCTTTTCCTGTTACCTCCTTTCCTTTCTCGTGTCTCTTGCTGATCCTCCCTACCCCTTGTGGGAGTAAGAAGGACTGGCTACTGACTGACTCACTCACTCATTTCAGCTGATGGCAGATTGAATCCCTGAGCCACTGATTTATTGATAATTGTTGTTGCCTTAAGGGGAGGAAGACCGTTTTTCTGGACCCCCTTCTCCCTAATGTTTAGCTCCACTAGTTTGTGAGATTATAAGACGTTCGGCCCATTAGTTTGGCGATTTTAACACCTTTCACCCCATTTCGTTGTCAATTTTAAGACCTATCGTGCCATTTAGGTGTCGATTATTTCCTGGCGAGCGATAGCGAGCCTGCAATTTGAAGAGGAACCGGCCTTTGGCCGGGACATTTTTCTACCGAAAAATGTACAAATTTATCTTGAAGGGGGGTCTAGGGGGTGTTTTTCTAAGTTTGATGGAGGTCTAGGGAGGAAACTAAAAAAACATATGAATACATGAATTAATAGACCAAACAAACGGCCAGTCTCCCCTTAATATGAGACTGCAATGTGTGTCTGCATCATATGATTGCTACGTGTTCATAATTAAGCCTTAGCAGATACGATGACGCATAGCTGTTTTGTGTTGTGGCTGTTGTTAGACGATTTTATCCGGATTAGCAAGGGTATATGGAAGTCAGAGGGTTAATTGGGTTAGTCTTTACCCCTTTCATCCCAGAATAATATCTAATAATGCGTCATGGTATACTTAACACTAGCTGGTGCAACGTCTTGTGGGTTACTAAGATGTTTTGTTTTATTTGTAGTGAGGGTTTTAATTGTCTTGGCCTCTTTCGAACAATTAATTTTTAGTTATCCCCTAGACTTTGAAAAACGCCTCTCCAGACCCCCTTCAAGCTAATAAAACGTTTCTCATGCAGACCTCCTTGAGCTAAATATGTACAGTCGCGCTAATAAGTGATGTCTCGGCACCAATTATGTTTTGACCAATAATTGGTATCAGCAATATTTACACATGATTTATTATTTTTGAGTGAGATATACAACCATGTTCCTACACTTATCCACCCTAATCAACATCTGACAGATATTAATACAGTGCAGAGAGATCCAAACGTAATGACAGCTGGGACATGACTTATTAGCGCGACTGTACATACATACAGTATAATTATGTACAATACCCTCATTGTTCCCTGATTAATAGCATTGTATGAATATTCCCATATTCAAAATATGTTACAGGGGGGCAATGCCTAGTGAGTTAATTGTTCAATAGGTGGCGTTCTGAGAGTGAGGGTCCGAGTGTGGGGGCTGAGACGGTGAAGCACAGAGGCGAAGCGGCTTCAGAGATGGAGTTGCTTGGAGCCGGGGTGCTTCGCATGTCTCACTCCCTAGACTGGAACAAGACCTCACGGGCCTCACCGTGTTCAGCGGTGTAGTGTAAAGGCTCTCAGCCTATGCCCGAGAGGGAGTAGTTGGAATATAGAAAAAACTAAAATATATATATTTCGGTAGATAAATGTGTGAGCCGAATTAGGCTCCTTTCTCTCAAATTGCAGGCTCGCTTTGGCTCGCCCAGGAAATGTCGACACCTTTTTGGGTTGAAGCGTCTTATAATCGCCAAACTAATGAGGTGAAGCGTCTTAAAATCTCCCAACTAATGGAATGAAACAGCGAGGAACCAAGCAGACCGTCCTTGCACCGAATAGTTAAAGGGTTAATGTGCCTCGTTATCCATAGCCCAAATAAGGTCAATCAAACCAGTATATATAACATCAATGTCGTTTATTAGAGAAAATAATGTGCGTTGTACATACAGGTAGTTAGTTAGTTAGTTAGTTCTAGGAGTGCAAATCTAGGAAACTATCTCTCCCTCTAAGAGTAGGTTATATTATATGTATTATTATATATATACTGTATATACATCTATTCTAGTGTTATGATGGTAGGTTATCCCTTTCGGTACCGGTGCCGCCATTTTTATTATTGTTCTGGCTACTAGTCGACGATTTTACTTTGTTTAAACAGCGCCTCCAGCAGTTAAGGGGAGACTGACCGTATTTTGGTCTATTAATTCATTTATTCATATATTTCTTTAGTTTCCTCCGTAGACCTCCATCAACCTTAGAAAAACACCCCCTAGACCCCCCTTCAAGATAAATTTGTACATTTTTCGGTAGAAAAATTTCCCGGCCGAAGGGCGGTTCCTCTTAAAATTGCAGGCTCGCTATCGCTCGCCAGGAAATAATCGACACCTAAATGGCACGAAAAGTCTTAAAATTGACAACGAAATGGGGTGAAAGGTGTTAAAATCGCCAAACTAATGGGCGATCTCAAAAACTAGTGGGGGCTAAACATTAGGGAGAAGGGGGGTCCAGAAAAACGGTCTGCCTCCCCTTAACAGGCTTGGAAGTATCTCACTTGAACTCCTTTCACTACTACCACCACAGAAGATCCTGTTTAAACTGCACAAAATCAACTAAATATAGCTATAGAATAAAATGAAAAAGTCTTCGTCGGTACAGAAAGGGTTATATACTGTATATACATGCATCTTATTATTATGATCGACCTGGGCTTAACCCTTTCAAGATCCGGTACGCATTTCTTTTGCTGTTTTCTGGCTATTATTAGACGATTTTATTCTGATTAGGAAGGGTATGTGGAAGTCAGAGGGTTAAATGAGCTAGTTTTTACCCATGTAATTCTAACAAATCCTTCGTAAGCTGTCTATAATCGTCTAATGACAGCCAGATAAAGATCCTTCGTAAGCTGTCTATAATCGTCTAATGATAGCCAGATAAAACTGTCAAAATACGTCATAATCTTCAAAGGGTTAATATGTTCTTTCTGTATATATTTTAGGCTTATGTATTTTAAATATGTACAATTATTCTACAGTTACATAAATAAGCTAAATACACTTCTAGATTGTCTTATGAGCATACAAGAGTTATGGAATACATTTTTGCTCATGTTATTAATATATGATAAGCTTACCTACGTAGCTACGTGCTCTACATGGAGCACGAAGCACCCGTCTTGCAACATAATCCCACCTCTACTCTGTGCAACTCTCCAACCCAAGAGTGAAACGATATTCCCAATCTTTCTTCTATTCAACAGCTGAGCCCTGGAACTCTCTCCCTGAGCCCATTTTTCCCTCATCCTATGAATTAGATTGCTTCAAACTCAGTGTGCTCAGGCATTTTGGCTCGTACATTCCTTGATTTTTGTCCTGTCACTCTTTCAACTCTGGGGGAGTTACTCGTCAGCGACATTTTTACTTTTTGTCTCCCTCATTCACATGGAACTAAAACAAAGAAAACAAAAGTAGGAAACCAGACGTATATACTCCGTTTTCTGTTTGGACAAGTTGTTTGTCTTTTACCGTTGTGTACATTCAACTCTCTCTTCTACTTAACCCTTTGAAGATTATGATGCATTTTGACAGTTTATTCTGGCTATCATGAGACGATTATATACATTTTAGAAAGGATCGGTGGGAATTAGAGGAGTTAGGACTATCTCAATTAACCCTCTGACTTCCATAATACCCTATCGTCTAATGATAACCAGATAACAGAAAAGAAATGCGTGATAGGATCTCGAAAGGGTTAAAAGGTTGGGTTAGGTTAGACTACTATGGGTTTCAGAGGCCGTGTTACATCGTTTTTCGGGAATAACTTATTACAAACAGTTGGATCAGTATGATATTTTGACACAGCTTTTTTCACACCGTGCCCTAATTTTCGTCAATATAGTGCATTACCAAAAGTGTAGAAATAAGCCACTTGTCCCTGTGTCATGGGGTTAAAGTCACACATTAATGACTAAGAAACGGACAAGCTACCATGGCTTACCTGTGACAACCACCAAACCATTATTGCTCCTCTATCAAACACGGTAGTTATCACCCATCACCAACCCTATTATCGCCTTTAAATTTAAGTTATCTGTCAATATCAAAATAAAAATATACAAAAATACATACTTTTTGTATATTTATACTTGATATTGACAGATTACTTGAATTTAAAGGCGATAATAGGGTTGGGTGGTGGCTGATAACTACCGTGGTTGATAGAGGAGCAATAATGGTTTGGTGGTTGTCACAGGTAAGCCATGGTAGCTTGTCCGTTTCTTAGTCATTAATGTGTGACTTTAACCTCATGACACAGGGACAAGTGGCTTATTTCTACACTTTTGGTAATGCACTATATTGACGAAAATTAGGGCACGGTGTGAAAAAAGCTGTGTCAAAATATCATACTGATCCAACTGTTTGTTAATAAGTTATTCCCGAAAAACGATGTAACACGGCCTCTGAAACCCATAGTAGGTTTGTAGTAGGGTCAGCTAGGTTGGGCTTGGGCTTGGTTAAGTTTGGATGGGTGGTGGGAGGATAGGAAAGGATAGTGGAGAATGGGACAAAGTATAGCTAATAATTGGGTAGTTTAAAGTATGGTTAGTACTATTTGGCTAGTATATCTTAAATTAGGTTAATTGTAGGATGCTCGACTACATGTCCAAATAACAATGATTGATAACCTCATATTCTGAAGCCATCTATATTTATGGAATATATATAGAAAATATTAGTAGATAACTACTTATACAGTATAGTACATTTTGACTGACAATGAAATCTGCTTAATCGAGATTCCCAGATGATGTTTGTAGTGATTTAACGTTGAGACGGAATCATTTGGCTTAAACAAGTTCCGCTTAGAATAACACAAAAACCTAAAATAATGACTTGCAAACGTCACTGCCTATTGTGACTCAGGGAAGCTTCACCATATTCCCATTGGATGTACACTATGATAGAGACTATACCATACTTCACATGTTTTATGTGTATTGTTTATATAATACCTAATATTTACACTTTCGATTTCATGCCTACAAGTAAACAAAACATGCCGGGAAAGTTAAACTACATAAAACATGAAAGTAAAAGCCTCGGTTGAACTGAGATGAATGGTTCCCTGACAGCTCATCTGGTAGACCCTTTCAACCGGTAGATATCGACCAGTGACTTACCAACCAGGGACATTGAGTAATGTGACCGTTTGTGTGACCGTTTCAGTATCGTATATAAAATACTATAGTACTATTATTTTGTTCTCTGACCACAGTCTTTCTTTATTTTATTTTTTTATTTTTATTTTTTTTATACAGGCAGCCTAGTAAGGACTATTAGGTATGTTGTTGCTTGCCTTCCTTTGTATTCATTTGTATTATTGAGGAGGCTTGTTTTTTTCTGGACCCCCATCTCCCTAATATTAAACCCCATTAGTTTTGAAATTTTAAAACGCTCATCCCATTTGTTTGGCGATTATATACCCTTTCGTCACTCCCTTTTCTTTGTCAATTTTAAGACTGTTTGTGCCATTTAGAACCGAAAACATTACAAATTTATCTCGAGGGGGGGATCTTGATGGTATTTTTAAGCTTGATGGAGGTCTTGGGAGGACACTAAATAATACAATTAATAAATGAACAAGTACATACAAATCTCCCCTTAATTTTTTGTTTTGTTTATTAATTTCACCCCAACACCAAGCACCTCCAATTAAATTAATGAAAGCATATATGTGATCCACCGGGATTCGAACCTGGGTTATCACACACAAATTTGTAAACACTCTTAACCATTACACCACCAAGACGGTTAAACTAGTTCCAAGTTGAAGTTTTAATCTTAATTGACCTAACCTAACCTAAAATTATCGATTGAGTTGGCCAGAAACGGAAGGTGGCACTGGTTGAGAGGTACTATTTGAAGGGGTCTAATGATTGAGATATCTGGTCACCAAGAGGATGTACAATATAGCTATAGTCTATTCGCTGTAAGTAGGCGAGAAATCATGACCTCTATCCTCTGTATCTCAAAAAGGGCTAGAGCAAATTGGCTGTAAATTTCCACATCCATTCCTTGACTGCATCTTCCCAAATGGTAGAAATATTAGCTCGATTAATCTAGTCGGTTTTTGAGTTCAAGAGGTTAGAGGTCATGATATATCGCCTACTTACAGTGAATACACTATAGCAGACTATGTTATCCTCTTCCAAGTTGTAGGCCAAAACTCTTGTACATTAAGGGGAGATATCCACTTGAGGGATTTTTTTCTTGACCCCTTTCTCCCTCATGTTTAGCCCCATTGCGTTTGATATTATAAAACGTTTGCCCCATTAGTTTAGCGATTTTAAGAACTTTCACCCCATATTAAGACCTTTCGTGCAATTCAGGTGTCAATGTTATCCTGGCGAGCGATAGCGAGCCTGTAATTTAAGAGGAACCGGCCTTCGGCCGGGACATTTTTCTACCGAAAAATGTACAAATTTATCTTGAAAGGGACTCAAGGGGGTGTAATTTTAAGCTTGATGGAGGTCTAGGGAACACACTAAATACCTCCCCTTAACCTCTGTAACTCACAAACCAGTAGAGTAATCCAGCTAATGTGGCTACCATTTGGGAAGAGGCAACAAATAAATAGGTGTGGACATATACAGCCCATTTGCCCTAGCCCTTTTTGAGTTACAGAGGTTAAGGTTCACGATCTCTGAACGATCTACTTAGAGCCAGGGTATAACTTGGCTTATATGTTATTTAGTTTGTCCAATAGAAATGCACTGGATAAATTGATAATACTCTACACAGAACTCTATACATTTTCGAATATTGTTACCTTTTAAACCTTTTAGTACCAGTTCCGTCCTTTTAAACCTTTTAGTACCAGTTCCGTCCTTTCAACTTTATGTTGGGTTCTATTAGACGATGTTGTTCAGTTTAAAAAGGCCCTCCGGCAATTATAACAGGCTACGAACTATGTCACTTTACCCCTTTCACTACCTCAGATCCTTAAGGGGAGATCTCCACTTAAGGGATTTTTTTCTTGACCCCTTTCTCCCTCATGTTTAGCCCCATTGCTTTTGATATTATAAAACGTTTGCCCCATTAGTTTAGCGACTTTAAGAACTTT
This sequence comes from Paralithodes platypus, assembly GCA_032716605.1. Classification (NCBI taxonomy): domain Eukaryota; kingdom Metazoa; phylum Arthropoda; class Malacostraca; order Decapoda; family Lithodidae; genus Paralithodes; species Paralithodes platypus. Next base: position 2,017,620 of record CM064521.1, read on the forward strand.
CATCCCATATTAAGACCTTTCGTACCATTCAGGTGTCAATTTTATCCTGGCGAGCGATAGCGAGCCTGTAATTTAAGAGGAATTTTTCTACCGAAAAATGTACAAATATATCTTGAAAGGGACTCAAGGGGGTGTAATTTTAAGCTTGATGGAAGTCTAGGGAACAAACTAAATACCTCCCCTTAAGCTGCACACAATCGTCTAAATACAGCAAGAACCAAATTTAACAGACGTCGCCGGTACAGAAGGGGTTAACACCATAAACCACTATAGTCTGTTCATTCTAGGTTGGGGCAGAAACCGTAACCTCTAACCTTTGTAACTCAAACAGGACTAAGGTAAGCGAGCTCATTTGTTCTACCAAATACGAAGACTTGGCTAGGGAATAGGTGTGGAAATTGACAGCTCATTTGTTCTAGCCCTTTTTGAGTTACAGAGGTTAGAGGTTACGATTTCTGCCCAACCTAGAATGAAGGGACTATAATAACATTGAATTATGTGTCTGTGTGTTTCCTGGTAGTAGATTAAGACAATATTATGAAGCAAAATAGAAAGGAAAGCATTTCGTATCAGTAACTCCCGTCCACTCAACGACTCTCTGCAATCTCTCTCTCTCTCTTCGCTGCAATGTTGCATCTCACTCGCTATTCTATCGCTACTACTATAATCAGTGTTCCTCAGAGCTCTCTCAATGTATACCACCTCCTCTACGTAGGGTACGTAGTACCCGTCTTGCAACACACTCCCACCCCTACTCTGTACAGCTCTCCAACTCAAGAGTGAAACGATGCTCCCAATCTCTTCTATTCAACAGCTGAGCTCTGGAACTCACTCCCTTAATCCATCTTTCCCTTATCCTATGACTTAAATTGTTTCAAACTCCGTGTGTCGAGACATTTTGGCTCGAACATTCCTTGATTTTGGCTCTGTCACTCTTTCAACTCTGGGGAGGCACTTGCTAAAGTCAGGTTTGCCTTTTGCCTCCCTCATCCACATATAACAAAAATATGGTAGCTAAAAGGATTATTTGAGATAGTCTGTAGCCTCTTAGTTGGTAGATGTCCTTCCTAAGCTGAATAAAATTGTCAGAGAAATAATACAAAGGACGTCGACATGGGGTTGTTGTGCTCTGTATTGTAAAGTATCTCGGCCCACACAGGTATATGCAGGTGACACGGAAACTTGCAGTGTTCTTCTTCCCTAACTCTCAGGTCTGTGTTCTTGTTCGCATATTCTACTCTGGAACTGACTTTGGGTTCTGTGGTCTCTTGTTCTCCTCTTTTTCTACAGTGTTCTTCTTCTTCCATAACTCCCAGGTCCGCGTTTTTGTTGTTTTCATATTCTACTCTGGAGTTGACTTTGGGCCAACTTCGTTCTTACCCTCTACACTTTAAAAATATTGCCGACGAATGTAATGAAAAAGATGTACACTATGGAGGTGTTCTAATCTCGAATGTAATGAACAATATGTACATTAAAGAGGTGTTCCAATCTCGAATGTAATGAACAATATGTACATTAAAGAGGTGTTCCAATCTCGAATGTAATGAACAATATGTACATTAAAGAGGTGTTCCAATCTCGAATGTAATAAAAAGATGTATTTAAAGAGGTGTTCCAATCTCGAATGTAATGAACAATATGTACATTAAAGAGGTGTTCCAATCTCGAATGTAATAAAAAGGATGGACATTATAGAGGTGTTACAATCTTTTTAGTGTACTAAGTTCATCAGATAAACCGATCATTACATTTTTTTTAGTAGTATGGTTACATTTGAGCGCCCAATGTTTTGCCCTGTACACAAATTTCAAACTAGGATTATCAAGTATAAATAATTCGCTTCCTATACCCTGTCCCAAATTAGTAGTCCAAATATCGTGAACCCTAACCTCTGTACCTCAAACTGGGCTAGATCAAATGGGCTGCAAACTTCCAAACCTATTCCCTGGCAGACCCTTCCCAAATGGTAGAAATATTAGCTCAATTACTCTAGTCGTTTGTGAGTTATAGAGGTTAATGTTTAAGAGTGTGGGTCTACTTATTTGGAACCGTCTATCTTCCTTCTTCTCCAAACATTGTGTATTCTTCGGACATTCTGTGCGTTGTTAAGGGAAGACTGGCCTTCTTTGGTGTGTCTATTAATTCATGTATTCCTATATTTCTTAGTTCCTTGCTAGACCTCCATCAAGCTTAGAAACCCCCCCTAGACCCCTCTTTAAGATAAATTTGTAAATTTGTCGGTAGAAAAATGTCCCGGCCAAAGGCCGCTTCCTCCTAAAATTTCAGGCTCGCCATCCCTCGCCAGGAAAAGATCGACACCTAAATGGCACGAAAGGCATTACAATTGACAATGAAATGGGGTGCAAGGTATTAAAATCGCCAAACTAATGGACCGAACTTCATAAAATCTGAAAACATGGGGCTAAACACGAGGAAGAAGGGGGACCAGAAAAACGGTCCGTCTCCCCTTAAGTAGTTCGCCATTGATGTATTCGTGTGTCCATGCGTAACTCCTCTCTCTCTCTCTCTCTCCCCCTGCCAGCACTCGTATAACTTGGGGGGCCGGGGTTTGTGAGGAGGTGAACCAGTCGTCTCATATATAATGCCAGCAGCCAGGGTGGGTGTGTGTGTGTGTATGACATCCCGCGGAAGTGTGGGGCAGATATTTATTTGTGTATTATTATTTTTTACATATTGTCTTTAGTTTCCTCTCTAGACTTCCATTAAGGGGAGATCTCCACTTGAGGGATTTTTTTCTTGACCCCTTTCTCCCTCATGTTTAGCACCATTGCTTTTGATATTATAAAACGTTTGCCCCATTAGTTTAGCTATTTTAAGAACTTTCACCCCATATTAAGACCTTTCGTGCAATTCAGGTGTCGATTTTATCCTGGCGAGCGATAGCGAGCCTGTAATTTAAGAGGAATCGGCCTTCGGCCGGGACATTTTTCTACCGAAAAATGTACAAATTTATCTTGAAAGGGACTCAAGGGGGTGTAATTTTAAGCTTGATGGAGGTCTAGGGAACAAACTAAATACCTCCCCTTAAGCTTAACAAAATACCTCCAAGACCTCCTCCCATCGAGATAAAAAAAAGAAAAAAGAAACGGGGACAATCGACGCTTAAATGGCACGAAAGACCTTATAATTGCCAAACTAATAGGGATAATGTCTTAAAAGTCTCAACAACTAAGAGGCTAAACTTGAGGGAGAAGGGTAATGGTCACCAATGGTTCTAAACTTATACCACAATATTTGGAAGAGAATGGAAACACGCTCTAATTAAGGGGAGGTTTTTAGTTGATTCCCTAGACTTCCATCAAGCTTAAAATTACTCCCCCTTGACCCCCTTTCAAGACAAATTTGTACATTTTTCGGTAGAAAAATGTCCCGGCCGAAGGCCGGTTCCCCTTAAATTACAGGCTCGCTATCGCTCGCCAGGAAAAAATCGACACCTAAATGGCACGAATGGTCTTAAAATTGACAGAAATGGGGCGAGGGTTCTTAAAATCGCCAAACTAATGGGGCGAACCATCTTAAAATCTAAAAAACAAATAGGGCTAAACATGAGGGAGAAAGGGGTAAAGAAAAAAATCCCTCCAGGTGGAAATCTCCCCTGAAGACTATGGACGTTGGTGTAATTAGAGACTTGTATTAGGGGTTGGTGTAATTAGAGACTTGTATTAGGGGTTGCTGTAATTAGAAACTTGTATTAGGGGTTGGTATAATTAGAGACTTGTATTAGGGGTTGGTATAATTAGAGACTTGTATTAGGGGTTGGTGTAATTAGAGACTTGTATTAGGGGTTGGTGTAATTAGAGACTTGTATTAGGGGTTGGTGTAATTAGAGACTTGTATTAGGGGTTGGTATAATTAGAGACTTGTATTAGGGGTTGGTATAATTAGAGACTTGTATTAGGGGTTGGTGTAATTAGAGACTTGTATTAGGGGTTGGTGTAATTAGAGACTTGTATTAGGGGTTGGTATAATTAGAGACTTGTATTAGGGGTTGGTGTAATTAGAGACTTGTATTAGGGGTTGGTATAATTAGAGACTTGTATTAGGGGTTGGTGTAATTAGAGACTTGTATTAGGGGTTGGTGTAGTTAGAGACTTGTATTAGGGGTTGGTGTAATTAGAGACTTGTATTAGGGGTTGGTGTAATTAGAGACTTGTATTAGGGGTTGGTGTAATTAGAGACTTGTATTAGGGGTTGGTGTAATTAGAGACTTGTATTAGGGGTTGGTGTAATTAGAGACTTGTATTAGGGGTTGGTGTAATTAGAGACTTGTATTAGGGGTTGGTGTAATTAGAGACTTGTATTAGGGGTTGGTGTAATTAGAGACTTGTATTAGGGGTTGGTGTAATTAGAGACTTGTATTAGGGGTTGGTGTAATTAGAGACTTGTATTAGGGGTTGGTGTAATTAGAGACTTGTATTAGGGGTTGGTGTAATTAGAGACTTGTATTAGGGGTTGGTGTAATTAGAGACTTGTATTAGGGGTTGGTGTAATTAGAGACTTGTATTAGGGGTTGGTGTAATTAGAGACTTGTATTAGGGGTTGGTGTAATTAGAGACTTGTATTAGGGGTTGGTGTAATTAGAGACTTGTATTAGGGGTTGGTGTAATTAGAGACTTGTATTAGGGGTTGGTGTAATTAGAGACTTGTATTAGGGGTTGGTGTAATTAGAGACTTGTATTAGGGGTTGGTTGTAATTAGAGACTTGTATTAGGGGTTGGTGTAATTAGAGACTTGTATTAGGGGTTGGTGTAATTAGAGACTTGTATTAGGGTGTGGTGTAATGAGAGACTTGTATTAGGGGTTGGTGTAATTAGAGACTTGTATTAGGGGTTGGTGTAATTAGAGACTTGTATTAGGGGTTGGTGTAATTAGAGACTTGTATTAGGGGTTGGTGTTAGAGACTTGTATTAGGGGTTGGTGTAATTAGAGACTTGTATTAGGGGTTGGTGTAATTAGAGACTTGTATTAGGGGTTGGTGTAATTAGAGACTTGTATTAGGGGTTGGTGTAATTAGAGACTTGTATTAGGGGTTGGTGTAATTAGAGACTTGTATTAGGGGTTGGTGTAATTAGAGACTTGTATTAGGGGTTGGTGTAATTAGAGACTTGTATTAGGGGTTGGTGTAATTAGAGACTTGTATTAGGGGTTGGTGTAATTAGAGACTTGTATTAGGGGTTGGTGTAATTAGAGACTTGTATTAGGGGTTGGTGTAATTAGAGACTTGTATTAGGGGTTGGTGTAATTAGAGACTTGTATTAGGGGTTGGTGTAATTAGAGACTTGTATTAGGGGTTGGTGTAATTAGAGACTTGTATTAGGGGTTGGTGTAGTTAGAGACTTGTATTAGGGGTTGGTGTAATTAGAGACTTGTATTAGGGGTTGGTGTAATTAGAGACTTGTATTAGGGGTTGGTGTAATTAGAGACTTGTATTAGGTTTGCGGGTATAAGTCGATACATGAAATACTGCTTTTTTGCGATGGTATATATTTTTACTGTTGTTTTGGGTGATGGACGACTAAACAAACTATGGACAATAGCACTAGCTAAGGGGAGGTTTTTAGTTTGGTCTCTAGATATCCATCAAGCTTAAGATTACACCCCCTTGAGCCCCTTTCAAGATAAATTTGTATATTTTTCGGTAGAAAAATGTCCCGGCTGAAAGCCGGTTCCTCTTAAATTACAGGCTCGCTATCGCTCGCCAGGATAAAATCGACACCTAAATTGCACGAAAGGTCTTACAATTGACAGACATGGGTTGAAAGTTCTTAAAATCATCAAAATAATGGGGCGAACGTCTTAAAATTAGAAAAGCAATGGGGCTACACATGAGGGAGAAAGGAGTCAAGAAAAAACTCCCTCAAGTGGAAATCTCCCCTTAACCTTTTAATTCTGGCTATCATTAGACGATATTATGCAGCAGTTTTCAGGAAGGTTCTGTGAGAATTATAAGAGTAAAGACTATCTCAATTAACCCTCTGACTTCCACGTACCCTTCCTAATCTGAATAAAATCGGCAAATAATAGCCATAAAACCAGCTGTTGACGGAATAAATAGCTTGACCCATCTGTGTGCTGTGACAGTGGAGGGAAGGAGACGACATAAAACACTCTCACTCTACAGAAAGACTTACTATGCCCAGTTTTATTTCATCTGACGGTAAATGACAAAGTTCCCATCAAGGTTGCTCAGTTATTTTGGAGATTTTGTAGTGAAATATGGAGCTAATTATATACACGTGGTCTTAACATGATGCAGACACATAGTAGTTTCGTATTTTTCCATCAAGTATCGAGAAATTAGCTGCTAAGGGATTCAATTTACCGTCAGATGGAATGAAACAGAGTATAGCTTTAACCCATTCAGTACCGGGCTTTGCTATTCGGCTTCAGCTACGTTTAGACGATTTTATGAAGCTTAGGAAGGATATGTGGTAGCTAAAAGGATTAACGGAGCCTTTACCTACAGACTTTACCTGAATAAAATCGTCTAATAGTTGCCAGAATATAAACAAAAAAGACGACGCCGGTAATAAATGGGTTAACCCCTTCAGAACCATGACGTCTGTTTACCTTTGATGCTGGCTAAAATTAGATGTTTTTATGCAGTTTAAGAAGGACCTGTGTTACTAAGAGGGTGTTTGGAGTTGGTATTTACCCATATAGGTTAATTATATACTAAAGAATCGTCTAATGGCAACCAGAATATGATGAAAAAGGACGTCGCCGGTACTGAAGGGGTTAAATCACTATACAGACTCAACCTTACGTTACATACAGTACATTTGCTAGTTTATATTCTTAACTCTACTATATATATAGGCATATACATTATGTAAATAGGGGTCTACATAATATGTTTACATTTTAGTGTAACTGCTAAACTTAAGGGGTAGTGCTTGGTTTGTGGTCTTTATATTTATTTATTTATTTATTTTTGAGTTTCCTCGCTAGACCTCCATCAAGCTTAGAAAAACACCCCTAGACCCCCTTTCAAGATAAATTTGTATATTTTTCGGTAGACATATGTCACGGCCGAAGGCTAGTTCCTTCTAAAATTAGAGGCTCGTTATCGCTCGCCAGGAACAAATCGACACTTAAAGGGTACGAAAGGTTTTAATATTGACAAAAATATGAGGCGAAAGGTCTCAAAATCGCCAAACTAACGGAACGAACGTCTTAAAACCTCAAAACTAATATGCTAAACACTAAGGAGAAGGGGGTCCAGAAAAAGCGAGCACTATCCCCTGCATCATGTTATGCTACAGTCATTGTCAACCCCTTCAGTACCTACTAGAGATCCTGGAGTAAGAGAGAGTGGCCATCTTCTTTTTTGACCGCCATTTTGGTACCTTAATTGTTAAAGAACGGGATGATGTTCTATATTTTGAGTATATAGAATTTCGATCCAAGGGGCAAGTAACCTATCCTGTAGGATATCAGTGTGGCCGAGTGTTTATAATAATGTTTATAATCTGGATGTATTTGAGTGGACAGGTAGGCAAAATGGAGACCAGTGGCAACAAAATGGCGGAGGTTGACCGATCTCTGTTACTATAGGGTGTAACGTTACCAGTATCTTAGACAAACCACTATATACATATTTTCTCTCTCTCTCTCTCTCTCTCTCTCTCTCTCTATATATATATATATATATATATATATATATATATATATATATATATATATATATATATATATATATATATATATATATATATATATATATATATATATATATATATATATATTATCTTTGATTAACCCCTTGAGGATAATGACGCGTTTTGACAATGTGTTCTGGCTATCATTAAACGATATTAAACAGCTTAAAATGGTTGTGTAGGAATTTAGGGGTAAAGGCTATGTCAATTAAGCCTCAAACTTCCATATGCTCTAACTGACTGAATAAAATCGTCTAATAATAGCCATAAATATAGATCCACATGGTGTTAAATTCCAGACAACAATATTTTCCATCAAATAATAATCTACACGCTTTTCAAGTCAAGTTCGAGGGTTACGTCATCCTTTTCAACTTCATTCTTGTAAATATTTAATACTAAACGTGTGAAAAAGTTCTAAGCAAATGTTAGAAAGATATCATGCTAAGTATTTGAAGGAATCCGCTGAATATATGTACAAGTGCAAATTGATTTCACCTTTTTTACTACAGTACATTACTTTGAGTGCCACTGAGTACTTTGATGGCACCTCTTTGTTTTTCTAACATCGCTAAGCTATGATTATATAATTATGTAGATGGAATATTACTCCTGTTATATATACTGGACGTTTAAGCATGAAGGTCAGAGCATAAAATGTTGTCATCACTCATATTGCTTGCACTATTTGTTTACTCTTTTGGCTTATATACACAATTTACAGTGTCAATATCCTTGATGTTTGCTGTTGATAACTCTCAGGTTGATCATTTCCAATAAATAATCTCATTAATATATCAAGATTGCTTCTTAAAACCGAGTTAGCTTGTGTTTGGCTACGTAGTTAGTGCTAAATGGCATCGGCTTCCATCGAGAGTATGTGACCTTTGATAATTCTTCTTGCAAAATCATGTCACTGTTGAGATGGCAGGCTGGGTCGGAAGGTAACAACTCATGCGCGGTATTGTTCGTGGCTTAAGTTAGTTTCAGGAACTTTTTGAGATCGTGGGTATCTTTTGGGAGGGATTAGGGGATGTTTTGAGGGGGATTAGCAGGTGTTTTGAAAATTATTAGTAGGTGTTTTGAAGGTGATTAGCAGGTGTTTTGAGGGTGATTAGCAGGTGTTTTGAGGGTGATTTTGCTGGTGTCTTGAGGGTGATTAGCTGGTGTTTTGAGGGATTAGCAGGTGTCTTGAGGAGGATCAGCAGGTGTCTTGAGTGGATTAGCAGGTGTTTTGAGGGGGATTAACAGGTGTTTTGAGGGGATTAGCAGGTGTCTTGAGAGCGATTAGCAGGTAGCTTGAGGGTGATTTCCAGGTGTCTTGAGGGGGATTACCAGGTGTCTTGAGGGGGATTACCAGGTGTCTTGAGGGGGATTAGCAGGTGTCTTGAAGGTGATTAGCAGATGTCTTGAGAGCGATTAGCAGGTGCCTCGAAAGAAATTAGCAGGTATTTGAGAGGGATTAACAGGTGTCTCGAAGGTTATTAGCAAGTATCTTGAGGGGGATTAGCAGGTGTCTTGAGGGAGATTAGCAGGTGTCTTGAGGGGGATTAGCAGGTGTCTTGAGGGGGATTAGCAGGTGTCTTGAGGGGGATTAGCAGGTGTCTTGAGGGGGATTAGTAGGTGTCTTGAGGAGGATCATCAGGTGTATTAAGGGCGATTACCAATTGTTGTGAGGGGTATCAGGTGTTAGGGATGGCTTAAGGTTAGCAGAGGGCGAGATCGAGGACACCCAGGACTAGCACTGAACGAGAGCGAGGATGAGGGCCCCCAACCACGTCGCACCCACCCCCCACCACGAGGCCAACTGCAGGGGGGGACTCGAGGACGGCAGATCTGTAAATACGAGATAGTTATGTCGGTTGATTTAAATGGTTTGTTCTCTCTAGCTATCTATCTATATCCTGGTAACTCCTTGTAACGGTTGATTTAAATGGTTTGTTCTCTCTAGCTATCTATCTACTGTATATCCTGGTATCCTTGTAACGGTTGATTTGAAAGGTTTGTTCTCTAGCTATCTATCTATATCCTGGTAACTCCTTGTAACGGTTGATTTGAAAGGTTTGTTCTCTAGCTATCTATCTATATCCTGGTAACTCCTTGTAACGGTTGATTTGAAAGGTTTGTTCTCTCTAGCTATCTATCTATATCCTGGTAACTCCTTGTAACGGTTGATTTGAAAGGTTTGTTCTCTCTAGCTATCTATCTATATCCTGGTAACTCCTTGTAACGGTTGATTTAAATGGTTTGTTCTCTCTAGCTATCTATCTATATCCTGGTAACTCCTTGTAACGGTTAATTTGAAAGGTTTGTAATTTTCTAGCTATTTTAAATATCTAACTCCTTGTAAATCTTTCTAAAGAGAGGAGCTCCCCCCCCCCCTTCCCTAGCCTATCCCATATAAGAGAGAATTAATATATGATATAAATCCATTGACAAATTCAAAGTAAACTCCATCCAGCTAAGGACACAAGGATGGCTAGTTATTTTATTGGCTGGATTCATAGTCTTAATTGGGTTTAAAGTCCCACTCCTAAACGACCACAACTAGAGCCCGCGCATCACTAGAATAACTTGTATTGTAACCTAAATAACCACACCTAGCAGAAAAGAACCCCAACTTGTTCTACCTTAACCTAAACTAATCTGACCTATAACCCGTTTGGGAGCGTTGCTGTTTTGTTTGTGGCCGTTTAGGAATGTGGCCGTTTTGCTTCTAGCCAGTTAACCCTCTCCGACATATGACGCGTTTTGTTTAGCCTATTAGGGATACTTTAAAGCCTTTGTTACCATCAGGGATATTTAGAAACCTTTAGTTTAGTTACTTCAACCTCTGCAGTTGTCTTTGAGTTAGCTGTGGGCAGAAAACTAATTTTGGAGAGGTAATTATAAGAGTGAGAGAACTCTATTTCTTATTGCTAATCTGGCAACCTCTGCGTCATATGTGCGTGAAAGGGTTAAGAACGTGGCCGGTTTGCCCTGATTCCCTTGATATAGAAAACGTACCGAAATACGAGCCCAGACTGAGCTGCGACTGGTACTGGTGGCTGTTGGTCCTCCCCCGCTGCTCCTCCCGGTCTTTCTCCTCCTTGGCCAATCCCTCCCCTCCCCCCTGTGACGATGGCTTGGTAGTGGTCTCGAATCCTGGTGGTGAGAGAAAGAGAAAGTATTTAGTAAGTATATTAAGGGGAGATGGGCGTATTTATTTGCTAATTTGTACATCTGTTATAATTTGTTTAGTTTCCTCCTTAGACCTCCATCAAGCTTAAAAAAAAAAAAAAAAAAAAAAAAAAAAAAAAAAAAAAAAAAAAACATACCTGCAAGACCCCCTTCATGATAAATTTGTACATTTTTCTAAAAATTGTCCCGGCCGAAGGTTGATTCCTCATAAATTACAGGCTCGCTATCGCTCGCCAGGAAAAAATCGACACCTAAATGACACGAAAAGTCTTAACATTGACAACAAAATGGAGCGGAAGGTCCTAAAACCGCCAAACTAATGAACCGAACTTCATACAATCTTATAACTAATGGGGCTAAACATGAGGAAGAAGGGGTACCAGTAAAACAACCCATCTCCCCTTAAAATAAAAATAATCATTACCAAGCATCAAATAATTTGGCGGTAGCGAGAATGAAAGATAAGATGCATTGCTGTGCTGCGGTAATAATACGGGGCTAAGAATAAACATGTAGTCTGTTTCTACACACACACACACACACACATTACATATACACTATTTACGGGATGTAATTAATATGCAGATAAAATACCATATGTAACCAATTATTAGAAAGATACAGAAGATTGCAAACTCCAACAGGGAAACTCGCGTAAACCAAAATATCACATAATGTTAGATAATCAAAAGACTTCCCCCCGCCCCCCGACCCCCGACATATTCCACAATAATGAGGACGTATCACATTGCCTCCCGACTGACAAAAACCCCTGTGTTCATTAGCGATCTGCGCCGAGGTATTCCAGTTTATTTAATGCAACCGAGGTGGGCGAAGAGATCCGCAGTCAACTTAGCGTAAGGTTACTAATATTATGTTCGTTATGGCAAATGTAGAAATTGTGAGTACTATAGTCAGCTCATTATAGGTAGGCCATAAACCTGGAACCCTGATATCTGTAATTTATAGAGGGCTAGAGTAAATGGGTTGTAAATAGGCAGACATTTTATTATTTCTGTTTTGTTGTATTATGATAAATATTAGTCGTAGTAGTAGTAGAAGCAATAGCAGCAGCAGCAGCAGTAGTAGTAGTAGCAGCAATAGCAGCAGCAGCAGCATCAGTAGAAGTAGTAGTAGTAGTAGTAGCAGCAATAGCAGCAGCATCAGTAGAAGTAGTAGTAGTAGTAGCAGCAATAGCAGCAGCATCAGTAGAAGTAGTAGTAGTAGTAGTAGCAGCAATAGCAGCAGCAGCAGCATCAGTAGAAGTAGTAGTAGTAGTAGTAGCAGCAATAGCAGCAGCAGCAGCATCAGTAGAAGTAGTAGTAGTAGTAGCAGCAATAGAAGCAGCATCAGTAGAAGTAGTAGTAGTAGTAGCAGCAATAGCAGCAGCAGCAGCATCAGTAGAAGTAGTAGTAGTAGTAGTAGCAGTAATAGCAGCACCAGCAGCATCAGTAGAAGTAGTAGTAGTAGTAGTAGTAGCAGTAGTAGTAATTGTAGTTTTAGTTATTGTTTGTGTTATTATTGTTTTTGTTTGTATCATCATTAATTATTGCTATTCCTATTTAGTGCACGAAACGCAACGGTGCCATACGTATCCTACTCCTGAGCAGAACACGGCTGCATAAAAAACCCTCTCCTTGAAGCTATAAGAGGATCAAATGCCATCACCATCGGGCCAATAAACACATTTAGGCTTCCCTCTGATCAGCCTTGTTCACATTACCCCGACCCTGAATAAGGAGATTACTTCATTTTTCAGAGGGATGCGAACCTTTTAGTATAGCTTTTGTTCCTGTTATGCATCCTTTGTTATTTCTTTAGGTATCGTTTGGTTTAGTTCTGCCTTTCTTGTGAGTAGTGATTGGTTTATATATTTCTTGTGAGTAGTGATTGGTTTATATATTTCTTGTGAGTAGTGATTGGTTTATATATTTCTTATGAGTAGTGATTGGTTTATATATTTCTTGTGAGTAGTGATTGGTTTATATATTTCTTGTGAGTAGTGATTGGTTTATATATGTCTTATGAGTAGTGATTGGTTTATATTTCTTGTGAGTAGTGATTGGTTTATATATTTCTTGTGAGTAGTGATTGGTTTATATATTTCTTGTGAGTAGTGATTGGTTTATATATTTCTTGTGAGTAGTGATTGGTTTATATATTTCTTGTGAGTAGTGATTGGTTTATATATTTCTTGTGAGTAGTGATTGGTTTATATATTTCTTCTTTGATTTTTTTTTTCATTTCTGTTACCTTCCTAGCTCTTCCCATACTTTATTCTTCAGGTTTATACACTACTTTGTCTTTTTTATCTCATGATCAGGCTTATATATATATATTGAAAGTTTCTAGCTCCTGCACACTCCTGCATTATATCTACACACTATCATATAGGCCTATCTACTGTATATATAATTCGTCCCTTGTAATTAACGTGTGATTTGCTCTTTGTACCATTTTCAGGGAATCTTCTTGAATTGTTCTCATTCATTTTGTTCATACACTCTCTTTGTATTTTCTTCCTTTGTGATCAGTGGTGTATTTCTTTGTATCATATTTTTCAGGGGCGAACTTTGCTAGCTCATCCTGCAAGTCCTCCTTAATTATATACCGAGATAGAATATTTGTTTATTGTTATCCTCGTGATCAGTGTTATATATTTATTCGTCATATAGCTTTTCGGAGGGGAGAACCTCTAATCTTCCACTTTCTTCTTTACAAGATTTGAGATTTGGCGATTTTATGACTTTACGCCCCATTTCTTTGTCAATATTAAGACCTTTCGTGCCATTTAGGTGTCGATTTTTTCCTGGCGAGCGATAGCGAGCCTGTAATTTTAAGAGCAAGCAATAATAATAATAATAATAATAATAATAATAATAGTAAATAAATAAAATATACATATAAATAAATGTACTCTTTCTTCCCTACCCGGTACGTTGTTTTTTGTTTTTTGTTTTTTTCCTTGTCTTAATTTTGAGGGGATAACACCGTCTTATCCCCTCCAGTCTGGCATCTTTCTCGTTATATTTCCTGATATAATTTTTACCCGGTCGTCTTCTGCGCGTGGTCTTTTATTTATTTCGTGTCTCAATTTTCATGGGTTGGAATTTTCTAGCTCATCCTGCTGGAGATCCTAAAGTGAAAAAGCCCGACCATCTTTTGATAAGGACTCCATTTTGGTGCGGTTATGATCAAATAACCTCAAAAGTGAGGAAGTACATGAACGAAGGTGGTGCTGGTTGGGGGGAGGGGCGTCGACTGACTGGGGACAGAGGTGCATGGGGGCGGTTCGTTCGTGGCCACCCCTTCGGGGATCACGGCGTCAGGCAATAGATAGATAGATAGATGATCAAATAAGAGGTGATACTATATATACGGTATATATATATATATATATATATATATATATATATATATATACCGGTATATAATATATATATACTGTATATATATATTTTATTTTTTTATTTTTTTTTTATCATTTGTTTTTATCAAATCAAATTTAGATCCAAAGGCCAAACTGTATAATCGTGTACCAGTATTGTTGAAAGTTTATTATGGTACTTTTCAATTAATTTGTTGGTGGTGTAATGGTTTAGATGCTTATGTTCTGGGTGTGGTGTCCCGAGCTCGAATCCCGGGAGGACCATATGCTTTCATTAGTTTATTCAAGTACATTGGGGTTTGTAATTGATGATTAATGTTAAGAACGGGGTGTTACTTATTTATCAATATATACATAAGTTGCATTTGCGCACATATTGCATATACAAACAACATGATTATGGACCAGTGAAATCATTACAAATGAACCTACTGTACTCTATGTTGATTACACCTCTCCCTTGCATAAACATAGTAAGCGTTGTTTCCACATAGCGATTTTGATTAGTTAATTTGACTTTATATTGTCTTTGTCCCAGTTTCGGTTTGTTTAATTTGCAAGTTTTACATTTTTAATTAAAACATATATTCAGCAATCTCAAAGTATATTAGCCTATAAAAATAAACAAAATAATAGTTATGAAGATATGTGAGTGTGAAGAGAGGCTAATGTCACCAGTGGCACCAATATGGCGAAGGTTGGACGATTTTTGTTAGCATAGGGTCTCTTTATCCTGCAAGCCAACCTTCTTCATTATATTCCCAGACACACTTTTTTACCCTTTCTTGTATTATTATATTTTTGTATTGTTTATATTCTTATTCTTCGTCTTGCTTTTAGATTCCTGCCTTGTCTGGTATTGTTGCTGTTGTGTTGTGTGTGTTGTTTGTTTGTTTTGGTGTGTGTGTGTGTGTGTGTGTGTGTGTGTGTGTGTGTGTGTGTGTGTGTGTGTGTGTTATATTAGTAAGAAACCTATTTTAGTGTTCGGTACAGCTACTGACAAATGGTCACGAGTTTTTGCGATTGTCTTTATGCAAATACATCCATTTAGAGTGATGGTCAGATCAAATCGGCTATATATTTAAAATGTCTTGATAGCGTAATGCATAAATTCGCGGAATTTCGATGTGAGTATAGGTTCGAGTCCTTGGAGTGCCACATGTACTGTATTTGTTGATTTCATTAATTGAGTTTAGATGTGAAGTAGGTTGGTGGAAAAAGCATAATAATATATATATATAATATACATCTATTAGTATATAGCTGTTCGATCTAAACATCAATCTAAATGGATATAGTTGCATAAATATCATCGCCAGAGCTCGCGAACATTTGTCAGTAGTTGTACAGTCGGCCTAATAAGTGATGTCGCGGCACCAAGTATATTTCGATCAATAATTGGTATCAGCGCTATCTAAGCATTAATTCATCGTTTCGAGTGAGATATAAAAACACGTTCCTACACTTACCCACCCCATTCAACATCTGACAGACATTAATACAGCACACAGCGAGCAAACCGTAATGACAGCTGAGACATGACTTATTTGGCCAACTGTACAATCGGCCTAATAAGTCATGTATCGGCACCAAGTATATTTCGATCAATAACTGGGATCAGCAATATGTAAACATGATTTCTTAATTTCAAGTGAGATATACAAACATGTTCCAACACTTACCAACGCCATTCAACATCTGACAGACATTAACGAGTGAGATATACAAACATGTTCCTATCTTTACACACTCCATTCAACATCTGACAAACATTAACGAGTGAGATATACAAACATGTTCCTATCTTTACACACTCCATTCAACATCTGACAGACATAAACGAGTGAGATATACAAACATGTATTCCTATCTGTACACACTCCATTCAACATCTGACAGACATTAACGAGTGAGATATACAAACATGTTCCTATCTTTACACACTCCATTCAACATCTGACAGACATTAACGAGTGAGATATACAAACATGTATTCCTATCTGTACACACTCCATTCAACATCTGACAGACATTAACGAGTGAGATATACAAACATGTTCCTATCTTTACACACTCCATGCAACATCTGACAGACATTAACGAGTGAGATATACAAACATGTATTCCTATCTGTACACACTCCATTCAACATCTGACTGACATTAACGAGTGAGATATACAAACATGTTCCTATCTTTACACACTCCATTCAACATCTGACAGACATTAACGAGTGAGATATACAAACATGTATTCCTATCTGTACACACTCCATTCAACATCTGACAGACATTAACGAGTGAGATATACAAACATGTTCCTATCTTTACACACTCCATTCAACATCTGACAGACATTAACGAGTGAGATATACAAACATGTATTCCTATCTTTACACACTCCATTCAACATCTGACAGACATTAACGAGTGAGATATACAAACATGTATTCCTATCTGTACACACTCCATTCAACATCTGACAGACATTAACGAGTGAGATATACAAACATGTTCCTATCTTTACACACTCCATTCAACATCTGACAGACATTAACGAGTGAGATATACAAACATGTTCCTATCTTTACACACTCCATTCAACATCTGACAGACATTAACGAGTGAGATATACAAACATGTATTCCTATCTGTACACACTCCATTCAACATCTGACAGACATTAACGAGTGAGATATACAAACATGTTCCTATCTTTACACACTCCATTCAACATCTGACAGACATTAACGAGTGAGATATACAAACATGTTCCTATCTTTACACACTCCATTCAACATCTGACAGACATTAACGAGTGAGATATACAAACATGTTCCTATCTGTACACACTCCATTCAACATCTGACAGACATTAACGAGTGAGATATACAAACATGTTCCTATCTTTACACACTCCATTCAACATCTGACAGACATTAACGAGTGAGATATACAAACATGTTCCTATCTTTACACACTCCATTCAACATCTGACAGACATTAATGCAGCACACAGCGAGCCAGACGTAATGACTGGGGCGACATGACTTATTTGACCAACTGTACACTGCTGTTGTTGTTGTGACTCTATGATTGTGTTTACCTTTATGGCCAGATACGAGAACAGCTGGCCGTTAAGGGGAGATGGCCGTATTTATTTGATTACCATTTTAATATTATTTTGATTATTTTTTTAGTTTCTTCCCTAGACCTCTATCAAGCTGTAAAAAAAAACCTAGCCCCCCCCCCCCCCTTCAAGGTATATTTGTAAAATTTTCGGTAGAAAAATTTCCCGGCCGATGACCGATTACTCTTAAAATTACAGGCTCGCTATCGCTCGCCAGGGAAAAAGCGACACCTAAATGGCACGAAAGGTCTTAATATTGACAAAGAAATGGGACGTAAAGTACTAATATCGCCAAAGCTTAAAATCTGAAAACTAATTGGGCTGAACACGAGGGAGAAGGGGGTCCAGAAAAACCAACCACTGTCCCTTTAAGTGTGTCAAAAAGTATATATATATATATATATATATATATGTGTGGGGGTAGTGTATGTGCGGGTACATTGTTCACTGTGTATACGCAGAAACAATTGTAACTGCAGGTATGAAAATGCAAATGCAATTAACTCTATGTATTTTTTTTTGCTGACCCGTTCGCATAATATTGAAAGACAAATAAAATGCTCATAAAATTAAATAACAAAAACAATGTATATGTACCGGTATTATTATCATTATTATTATATTGTATTTACATTTTATTCATTTATTATATATGTATATTATTTTTTTTGTTAATACTAAAATTTAATATTTTTTATATGGTCAAATTAATTAAAATCATGATATTCAATTAAAAAAGGGTTTCCCACAATTAACAGGCTTCGAACCATCTCACTTAACCCTTTTTACTACTACAGATCCTTCTTAAACTGCATACAATCGTCTAAATATAGCTAGATTAAGGTTAAAAATACGTCGCCGGTAAAGAAGGGGTTAAGACATAAATGGTGGCCTTTATTCTTCGAAGGTACACTGAACATAATTGAGTCTTTATTCTTCGAAGGTACACTGAACATAATTGAGTCTTTATTCTTCGAAGGTACACTGAACATAATTGAGTCTTTATTCTTCGAAGGTACACTGAACATAATTGAGTCTTTATTCTTCGAAGGTACACTGAACATAATTGAGTCTTTATTCTTCGAAGGTACACTGAACATAATTGAGTCTTTTCATTGACTCTTTACCTAATATCTACATTTTCATTGACTCTTTACCTAATATCTACATTTCGGAAGTTCGTTTAGCTATTTAAGGGGCCGGTTTTCTGGGCTACTTTCTCCCTCATGTTTAGCCCCATTAGTTTTCAGATGCTAAGATGTTTGCTCCATTAGTTAGTCGATTTGAAGACCTTTCGCCCCATTTCGTCGTCAATATTTAGACCTTTCGTGCTATTTAGGTGTCGATTTCTTCCCTGGCGAACGATAGTGAGCCTTTAATGTTGGAAGAACCGGCCTTCGGTCGGGAAATTTTTCTACCGAAAAATGTACAAATTAATATAGAAGGGGGATCTAATGGATTTTTTTTTTTTAATTTGATGGAGGTCTAGAGAGAAAACTAGACAAATAATGGATACATGCAAAAATCGCCCAAAAGTGAAGGGGAAGTAAGGGTTCATATTGGGCCGGATTTAGGTCCTAGACTTCTAGAGTGTACTTAGGGTAATCCACCCCCACACTAATTCCCCCCCCCCCCCCCAACCCACTTCCCCACCACCCCACCCCACCCCCCTTATTGAAGTTAGTTAGTTACTTAAATAGGACTTCAGAGGCCATCAACCCTTCTGGATTGTGAAGCCAGCACACTGTAAATCGAGAATAGCGTCAGTGCTGGAGCCCCTTGTCGAGAACTCCAGTCCCTTGCATTATTGAATACTGTAAACTGTCCATGATTATTCAAAATATAATTTCATAAGCAGCCTATTGTTTTCTAACATTGTGAAACTCTTATTACTTCACAAGATTACGGTATAATTTCAAGCCGCGTTTTTTCTTCACGGTCAAAGACACTTTCTGTTTTGAAATATCGAATACTATGCAGCGGAGTTATGTCATATTTTGCTTCGATCTGAAATGTTACCCCTTGGAAAATTATGACTATTTATGACAGTTTATTCTGGCTGTCATTTGATAATTGTATACAATTTAAGAAGAATCTGTTGGAATTATAAAGGTAAAGATTATCTCAATTATCCCTCTGACTTTCATAATATACCCTTCCAAATCTGAATAAAATCGTCTGATATTAGCCAGAAAACAGAAAACTAATGCGTCATCGTATGTTCTAAGGGTTAAAAACTGGAATTGAAAAAAATATGCATCCTAATTGGAGCATTAAAATTCGTAGAGCAATTCCTTGAACTCGAGAACATTTAAACACATTTGTTGTTCCACCTTTATCAGTCTGCGATTGAACAAGAAATACAATTCAATAATTTTTGTTTTGCCATCCCACACCTGGACACTGTGTCATTACTGCTAATTACCGAGGTCGAAAACTAATTAACCCTTAGAAGATCGTGACGCATTTTGACAGTGTATTCTGGCTCTCATTAGACGATTTTCTACAGGTTAGGAAGGATATATCTCAATCAACCGTCTAACTTCCATATACCTCTCCTAATCTGAATAAAATCGCTTAATAATAGCCAGAAAACAAAACAAAAATGCGCATTGTATCTTCTAAGTGTTAAATTTCACTGCTAAAAAGATTCCGTAGTTTATAAAGGCCGCAGGACTGGCTTTACTATACTTAACATAAAACCGAAATTTCAACAGTCAAAATCTAAACTAACCGACAAAATTACCAGTAATTTTGGTCTGTCTATGGCAATTCAAAGCTATAATACAGCTATATAGAACCGTACAATTGAATAAGGCTGTCTAAAAGGGTAATGTACGGTCTTTAACTTTTAACTTAGCGAATATTTAATAGTGTACCTTGCTGCTCGAAACTACCAAGTGGCCAAAGTTAGAACCCGTAATTTTTAATATAGCTTCCCCGTATTCCTGCTTAGTTCTTACGTATCGCCCTGTCCATCGGGTTTAACGGGGAGGTAGTCGCTTTTCTCCCTCATTATAAGACGTTTGTTATATTTTTTTGGCGATTTTAAGACCTTTCACCCCATATTTTGTCAATATAAATACCTTTCGTGTCATTTAGGTGTCAAATTCTTCCTGGCGAGCGATAGCGAGCCTGTAATTTCAAGAGGAACCGGCCTCCGGCCGATTCTACCGAGAAATGTACAAATTTACCTTGAAGGGGGTCTAGATTTTTTTGTTTTTTTTACATTGAGATTAAGGGGGAGGCAGTCGCTTTTTCTCCCTCATGTTTAGTCCCATTAGCTTTGAGATTCTAAGACGCTCGTTCCATTAGTTTGACGATTTCAAGAAATTTCGCACCATTTATTTGTCAATATAAAGGCCTTTCGTGTCATTTAGGTGTCGATTTTATCCTGGTGAGCGATAGCGAGCCTGTAATTAAAGCTAAAGAACGGCGACATAACCCGCTCAAATGGTTTCAAGTTAGATAAGTTTATATTTAGGAAAGATATAGGAAAGCACTGGTTTGGAAATAGAGTTGTTAACATGTGGAATGCACTGCCCAGAACAGTAATTAGCTCAGAAACAGTTGAAAGCTTTAAGCATAAGTTGGATTCCCATATGGGTGATATGGGCTGGGTGTGAATGGGAGCTGCTTCATGTGGGCCGCATGGCCATATGCAGTTTCCAGCGATCTTATGACCTTATGTTGTTATGTAATTGGGGTTGGGTGTGACAGGGATCTGCCTTGTGTGGGCCGATCGGCTTTTTGCAGATTCCCATTTTCTTATGTTCTTATGTTCTTCTTATGTTCTTATGTAATTCTGGGAGGAATCGGCTTTCAGCCGGGAAATTTTTCTACCGAAAAATGTACAAATTTATTTTGAAGCGGGGTCTAGCGGGTGTTTGTTTATGCTTGATGGAGGTCTAGGGAGGAAACTAAAATTAAATGAATGGATAAATATATACAGTAGACCAAAAAATACCCCAATTTAGACCTAGTCATTTATAATAAGCTTCCCCGTCCTTGTGTTTATTTGTTAGGTATCGCCCCGTGTGTCCATCGGGTTTACCGTTGCGGGTTCCTCCGTATCCACATCTGGTATAATTCTCACGTTTCGCTGCGTATTATTAGACTGGCCCGGCTCATACACTCTCTTCTGTCGGGAGAATTTGGCTATTCTTAATTTCACAAGCTCCGTGTTTTATACCTAGTCTACTAAAAAAAATCTCGATTCTTAATGATAGAGATATGAAACTACTATATCTCTGACCCATATTAGGAACAAGTATTTATAATAAGCAATGTGTATCACTACAAAATCTTTAGAATAAATGAGTTAACAAGATATTATCGTGGTATTTTACTGCCATAAAAAAAAAATATATATATATATATATATAGCCTATATATATATATATATATATATATATATATATATATATATATATATATATATATATATAAATAAGTGTTGTAATTATTACTTATTATTATTATTAATATTAATATTGTTATTGTCATTGTCATAATAAAAATATTTAAGTGCCGTGCTCAGTAACGTAAACTTTTAAGTACGATATAGCCTATGTATTAATTCTGGCTATCATTAGACGATTTTATGCAATTTGGTTTAAACAATTGCTTTTATTTTTTGTAATCCATATCTTAATAATAGCTACTGTTCGTAATAATAATGTCAGTGATACCTTCCTACTAAAGGTGTTTAATTACCTTGAGGATCATTACGCGTTCTGACAATTTATTCTGGCTTTCATTAGCTATTTTGCTACAGTTTAGGACAGATCTGTGGGAATTATAAGAGTTAAGACGGTCTCAATTAATCTACTGACTTCCATGTACCTTTCCTAATCTGAATACAATCGTTTAATAATAGCCTGAAAACCTAAGAGAAATGCGTGTTGGGTTCAGGAATTGCAACAGTTTACGTCTAAAATAAAAGTTGTATAATTGAATTACAAGATTTGTGCTTTAAATCTTATTTATATGTGAGATAATATAAATAAAGTGACCTTGAATTAGTGTTCATGATCTCGAAAACAAATAAAAATCAGTAAGTTAGGGGGAGATTTCCACTTGAAGGATTTTTTTCTTTACCCCATTCTCCCTCATGTTTAGCCCCATTGCTTTTGAGATTTTAAGACGTTCGCCCCATTAGTTTGGCGATTTTAAGAACTTTCACCCCATTTATGTCACTTTTAAAACCTTTCGTCCCATTTAGGTGTCGATTTTTTCCTGGCGAGCGATAGCGAGCCTGTAATTTAAGAGGAACCGGCCTTTGGCCGGGACATTTTTCTACCGATAAATGTACAAATTTATCTTGAAAGGGAGTCATGGGGGTGTAATTTCAAGCTTGATGGAAGTCTAGGAAACACACTAAAAACCTCCCCTTAACAGTCTGATTCGTTTATTATTTCTTGCGTGTTTTTTTTTTTTATCAAACAACTATTTTATTCAGCTTAGGAACGTCGCATCGTAGAAGTCAATTAAGGTCTTAGCAAAAAAAAAAAAAAATCCATTGCTTGAATAACACGTACGATACACTACAAAACGCCAGGTATACAACATGGCCTCTACTACTGTCTCATAAAGATGGTCAAAATTCTCCCTGTATACGTGAAGTGGCCTATGTTAATGCTCGCCCTGAATAATATTAAGGGAGCCCACCTCGCTTTTTTTTTCTCTCTCTCCCTCTCTCTCTCTCTTTGGCTTGTATACATTCGGCCCCATTCAGCCTACTGTTTTAAGACGTTTACCCCCATCCGGGTGTCAATATTTTCCTGGCGAGCGGTAGCGAGCCAGCATATATATTTTTACGTTTTGACAGCAAGCTAAGTTTGTACATTTTTCGATAGAAAAGTGTCTCCGCGAAGCCGGATTTCTCAATACAACGCTGGCTCGCTATCGCTCGCCAGGAAGAAATTGACACCTGGATGGGGATAAACGTCTTAAAACAGTTGGATGAATGGGGCCGGATGGATACAAGCCAGAGAAAGAGATAAAAGGAGAGAAAGAGAAAAAGAAAAAGAAAAGCGAGGTGGGCTCCCGTAATGTTCGCCCGGAATAATATTATGGCCACCGCTTCTCATACGATCTACCCCACCACACGGAAACTTTCGCGCCGGACCTCTCCCGGAATTCCCTGGGTCCGTTATTGCTACTCCATTACTACACGCTCAAGCAAATTCCTTCTGTTTTTATGTTATTGGGTGATTCTCCGGTCTTTTATCTCGAATTGTCTATACTTTTTTCGCTTTTCTTTTGGTAGATTTTTGTTACTTTTTGTCTTTTATTTTCCTATATATTCTCGATTGTCTGTTCTGTTTTGGATGCTGGGTTCTTCTACTGTCTTGTGTTTCGAATTGTCTATATGCTTCTTTCGCCTTTCTTTTGGTAGATTTTTGTTACTTTTTGTCTTTTATTTTCCCCATTAACCTTTTTTAAGATCCGATACGCATTGCTGTTCTGTTTGTCTGGCTGTTATTAGACGATTTTATTCAGATTAGACAGGGTATATGGAATTCAGAGCGTTGATTGAGATAGTCTTTACCCTTTTCAATTGTAAGCTGTCTAAAATCGTCTTATGATAGCCAGAATATACTGTCAAAACGCGTCGTGATTCTCAAGGGGTTAATTCCCATCTTTACTATTCTTGTTTGTCTTTTCGTTTCTTTACATTTCTTCTCTCTTCTCCGTTTCTCTTTATCAATTCCCGTCTCTATTCCTCTCTTCCTTTCTCTTCTCTGCTCTCGTCTCCATAACATTCTTTCTCTTCTCCGTCTCTTCTAATCCATTCCCGTCTCTACTCCTCTCTTCATCTCTCTGCTCTTTTCTCGTTTCATCACATTTGTTCTCTCTTCTCCGTCTCTTCTAATCCATTCCCGTCTCTACTCCTCTTTTCATCTCTCTGCTCTTTTCTCGTTTCATCACATTTGTTCTCTCTTCTCCGTCTCTTCTAATACATTTCCGTCTGTACTCCTCTCTGTATCTCTCTTTACATTTATTCTCTCTTCTCTTACTCTTCTCTTCATGTGAATTTCGTCTTTTCAGGCTAAGAAGAGCCTAACCTCCTTTCTCCCTCTTTTTCCAGGTAAGGCTCACTGGATTATCGTGGTGGAGGAAAGGGAATGGAGAAGGCAAGGGTCTTATCCTTAAAGTTGGTTCAGTTTATTAACTTCCCTTCGATTGCAAGATAAGGTAAGAACTACTTTTCCTATTGATCATATGCTCATTTTCGAATTGTTTATGATTATTTTATATATTTATTTATTTATTCTCTGTATGTACTGTATTTTATATTCTTAAGATAAATGCTGATATTGTTTTAATTTTGTGTACCAGCCAACAACGAAAACAGAGGGTCACCTATATACAATCACAGACAGACAGACAGACAGGCGATTACATACACAAATACGTTCATTGAAACACATGTAAGGAACGTACAGTATATCAGAGCAGAAGAGTATGAATAATCGTAAACAAACCGATAAACAGACGAGATATTACACATATGCATAGTAGCAGAGGGGAACATGTTTGAATAAGTCCCTTATTAGCACAACAAAATAACTGACCATGGCAATGCCATACATACATAGACAGACATACAGACAGACAGACAGACATAATTAAGGGTATAAAGACACATAATAGAAAAGAGAGACAGACATTGTGATAAAGGGAACAAGCAAATAAATTATGATAAAGGAAACACAAATATAAAACAAAATAATCAAGAGAGGAAGACATTATAATTAGGATACAAACACAAACAATAATAAAGCCGTGAAGACAACATAAGAAAGGAAACCCAAAATCTGTATAGACGGATAATCACGAGAGAAACACTTTATATTAAGAGGGAGGTAGTCGCTTTTTCTGGCCCCCCCCCCCCCTTTCTCCTTCATGTTTATCATATTGGTTTTGAGATTTTCAGACGTTCGTTCTATAAGTTTGGTGATTTTGAGACCTTTTGCCCCATTTCTTTGTCAATATTAAGACCTTGCGTGTCATTTAGGTGTCGATTTTTTTCCTGGCGAGCGATAGCGAGCCTGTAATTTTAGAAAGAATCGGCGTTTGGCCCGGACAATGTACAAATTAATCTTGAAAGAGTGTCTAGGGGGCGTTTTTTTAAGCTTGATGGAGGGCTAGCGCGGGAACTCAAAAATATATTAATAAATAAATATATAGACCAAAATCCAAGCCCTACTCAGTAAACAATAATATAATACATTCTCTCCAGCCGCACCAGAATATACTGTATATATTATTGTACACCCACTGACGAAAGTGGTGGCGGACCTTCGTAAATTCAGTTGTATATGCGTAATTAACAACACATTTCAATACACAATCGTTGTAATGGCTGAATAATGGATATGAAGACATAGCAGTTTACCGTCAACTTTAAAAAAACAAAAACAAAATTGAGACTATACAGTAGAGTTCAAATCGGTAAGGTAGGACACGACTTTTGACCATGACCGTACTGTGTGCACAAACGCTTACCCAACTTGAGCCATAACCAAGAATATTTTTTTGAGAGCAGACAAATTAGACTCGGCTCCAGAGACCACGATGAATATTACTCGAGAGCAAAACATTCTAGGCCACTGAGCAACAAAGGAGTAGGCTACCCAGGAAATCAAGCAACAACAGCTCTATTGATCCTTACGAGGCTGCTTGTAAACTAATCCTGTGTGAACACAGGCAAGGATAGTCTAGTATCAAGTGGTGCTACTCGTTTTCTTAAGGGGGCCCACCTCGCTTTTTTTTCTCTTTCTCTCCCTTTCTCTTTGACTTGTATCCATTCGGCCCCATTCAGCCTACTGTTTTAAGACGTTTACCCCCATTCAGGTGTCAATATATTTCTGGCGAGCGGTAGCGAGCCAGCATATATATATTTTTGTTTTGACAGCAAGCTAAATCTGTACATATTTCGATAGAAAAATTTCTCCGGCGCAGCCGGATTTCTCCATACAATGCTGGCTCGCTATCGCTCGCCAGGAAGATATCGACACCTGGATGGGGATAAACGTCTTAAAACAGTTGGCTGAATGGGGCCGAATGGATACAAGCCAGGGAAAGAGAGAAAAGGAGAGAATGAGAAAAAAAGCCGGTGACCCCCATTAAGTGTCTATAATGCCTAAGGTAAAAACATGTTATCAATTGTCCAGTGTTGAAGCGTCTTTAGGTTAGTGGAAATGCGAGTGTGTGTGTGTGTATGTATGTGTGTGTGTGTGTGTGTGTGTGTGTGTGTGTGTGTGTGTAAGTGTGTGTGAGGGGGAGGGGAGAAGGGGAGTCAGTATTGAGCACCAACCACCCCACCTCACACACACACACACACACACACCAGTAAGGGATATATACATAATTGTGCATTGCATTATTCTGAGGCATTCTATACATTTCAAAATTTTCCATTACATCTGTTGTCAGGCAACCCTTTTAACCCCTTCAGTACCGGTCACGTCCTTTCCATCATATTCCGGCACATAGTAGATGATTTTATGCAGCTTAGGAAAGACATATACTAATTTAAAGGCTACAGACTATCTCAATTAACCATTTTAGCTACCACATATCCTCCTTGAGCTGCACACATTCGTCTACATATAGCTATAATTAAGTTAAAAGGACGGCACCGGTACAGAAAAGGGTTAACATTCATCCCCACCGGCTCATAATATGCATTGTGAAGGTCTTTGTCCGCTTCCACATACCTCTCTCTCGCTCTCTCTCTTAGGACATTACTACTGATAACTGAACTGCCATTACCTTTTATGCACTTTCCTTGTGGCAGTCTTTTTAATATATTATGGTCTTTACTTTAATACTTTAAATTCTAAGTGTTTGTATTTGTATTGTATTATGCAAAAATATTAAATCTTATTTTTTATTAATTCAACTCTTAACACCAAACACCTCCCAATGAAATTAATTAAATTAATTAATTAATTTTTGTATTTATTCGTGTATATGTTAATTTATTTCATTTTATTTATTTGTTCTAGTTTCCTCCCTAGACCTCCTTCAAGCTTAACAAAAATATCCTCAAGAACCCCCTTCAATATAAATTTGTGCATTTTTTGGTAAAAAAATGCCCTGGCCAATGGCCGGTTCCTCTAAAAATTGCAAGCTCGCTTTCGCTCGCCAGGAAAAATCTACACAGGGAGGCTGAACCTCGGCTGAGCCCAGAAATCAAAATTTCAATTTTTGTTGTTCTTGTTCTAAAATGCCTCTTTCAGCATAGGAGAATAGCATAGGAGGGAACAGAAAAACATATCGCATCCATAACCCCCCGGGGCGGGGGTTCGCCCACGATCCCAGAAAAACAAACATTTTTGCCTTCAGCCACCAAAATAAAAATGTTGTGTCTTTTGTCTAAAGGGCTTCTGTAAGCAATGGAAATGATCATATGAGGGCATAAACACCCATATGACATCCCTAGCAGCCCTCTGGAGGGGCCCCAATATCATGGAATTTGGTAAGAAACTGTTAAATAATATTGCCCGAGGTCTAGTATCTCCAGATGTTTTAATTTAGTTAGCCATCAAACTCCTTATTCTATGACTGCTGTCAAAGAAAACACTGTCTAAGGAGGGCTAACTAATACATTCTCCCCCAAAATGGATTTATGTGTGTGATAATCTAAGATTTTTGTGTGCCAGCGATCATATATTGGCACTTCCAAGTCTATCTACATTTTTTGTATTGCTCAAATTCATTCCCCTTCTACACACTATAAGTAGGGTTATATAGCAACGCCTGTACGTTTAGATAATGGCCGTTTCGCCGAAAAATTCGGAGTTTCGACCTGTTTCATGTCGAAAATTGGTCTAACCAAAAAATATATATACATTAAATATTTTTTTTCAGCCCCTTCTATTATTCAATATGGGTAAACGAAAACGCTATGTTGTAGGGGATGCTTGTAGGATACGCCATGCAAAAATTGCGGGAAATTTGAAAAATTTTCAGTGACTAGATGATTTTACAAATAGTGCAATGAAATTCTGCGCGCTCATGCATAGAGAGCTGATTTTTTCAGCGAGTATAATTAATTAAAGGACACTGGTCATAAAATCGCCAAACTCCTGGGGCAAATGTCTAAAAATCTAAAACTAATTGGGTTAAACATAAGGGAGAAGTTGGATCGGAAAGCTCCCCCCCCCCCGATAAAAGGAGACTCCTGGAATTGTGTGTGTGTGGGGGGGGGGGGGGAAGCTACGGTGTTATGAACGAATTAATTGTGTTTATATATCTCTGTATTTATTATTTTTATTATTATTTTGTCTTTCTTTCTTTTTTAATATCCTCCCTAGGCCCCCATCAAACTTAATGGGAGTCTGAGCTTCTGAGTTTATTGTTTCAATCTACTTTCTCTCGAGATATCACTGTATCCATGGATGTTACTGATTATATTTGCTTGAACATTATTGTTGTTCATTGTTGCTGTTATTGTTGCTGTTGATGTTGACCTCGCGTTGGTATTAGTATAAAGCTTATGTAAAACAAGAACCATTAATCATTGTATGGCCATTCATCGTATTAGCGTAACTCGCTGTTCATTAATATTCATAAAGGCTTATAAACATTTGTCAACATTAACTGAACCCAATAACCTGATGCTTATTATTACATATATCACAGGTGCATAGTAATGGAGAGTAGTTGCACATTAGTATTATCTAGTTTAATAATCAGCTATAGCAGTTCATATAGTATTATAGTTTAATAATCAGCTATAGCAGTTCATATAGTATTATAGTTTAATAATCAGCTATAGCAGTTCATATAGTATTATAGTTTAATAATCAGCTATAGCA
This sequence comes from Paralithodes platypus, assembly GCA_032716605.1. Lineage (NCBI taxonomy): Eukaryota > Metazoa > Arthropoda > Malacostraca > Decapoda > Lithodidae > Paralithodes > Paralithodes platypus. The sequence goes on from CM064521.1 coordinate 2,046,836, forward strand.
GTTCATATAGTATTATAGTTTAATAATCAGCTATAGCAGTTCATATAGTATTATAGTTTAATAATCAGCTATAGCAGTTCATATAGTATTATAGTTTAATAATCAGCTATAGCAGTTCATATAGTATTTATATGACCACAATGATATTTAGTTGTCATTTTAGCCCTATCTGTTCCGACGTCTTGTGGGTTATAATTATATTATGTAAAATCATTATTTTGCCATTTTTGACCACCGTATTGTAGTATGTTCCCTAAGCTAAACCATCCTGCCCATGCTTCCTTCAAACTACAAAATGCCCACCCAGACCACGTTCAAGCTAAATTTGTAAATTTTTCGATAGACAAATGTCTCTGCTGAAAGCCGAATTCTTCCAAGTTACAGGCTTGCTATCGCTCGCCTAGCAAAATGCCGAACCCTGATTGGGGTAAAGTGTCTTATTATCGCCGAAGTAATGCGGTAAAACGTCTTAAAAACCCTAAACTAATGGAGCAAAACAGGTGAGACCCAAAATAAGCCCCCTAGGGCCAATTAGAGTTAAGTTCATTGGCAGAGGCTCGTGTATCAAATCAAATATTACGTCTGGGCTAACTCCGCATACCACCATTGTATAGTGCAGTATATCACTATAGCCAAACAAGTAGTCTATTCTCATTAGTATTATATATACTCCATTAGTAGCTTCTTAGCAGATAGACTTTGATTTTATTTATTTTTCACGGAAATTAAAACGTCATATGGATTTACCTTTATATTTAGAGCCTCATTACTATCTGTTGTTGTTGTTAACAATCATTACTATCTGTTGTATAAGTATCTGTTAATCAAATTTATCTCTTGGCTTAAGCAAAAGGCGTTAGATATTATGCTTCATGTATTCATAAGAAACAAAAAATACAATTTACAATAAGGTTTATTGAAATTTTCGTGTATAATTACCGAAACATCATTACCTTTCCATTCTAAGCACCTCGTTAGGAAGTGTTAATTATACAGTAACTCATTTTCCTTCCACATATTACTAGGGTGATACAAGAGACAGTTGCAGCAGCAGTACTATAACTCATTATTATAGTTAATGCAATGTCGCCAGCTATGATGAGTAATGTGGCGAGTTCTGGGGTGTGGAGGGCTGTTTCCTGTACTGCTAGTTAGGGGGGTTGAGGTTTTTATGTTACTGTGTTCGTGTGTTTGTGTTCGTTTGTAAGTTTGTTGTGGTGTAGTATTGATATGTTTCGTGTGTTGTTACTTTTGTGTTTGGTGATACTTTGTTTAGTGTTGCTGTTGTGTTATTATATTCCTGTGTTTGTGTTGTTGCAATGGGAATTTGTTGTTTTGTGTCCTGTTAATTATGTGTGTTGTTGATGGTTTGTTTAGTGTTGATATTGTGTTAGTGAGTTCATGTACTTGTGTACAGTACGTGTGTTTGTGTTGTGGTGTACTAATTAGGTGTTTCATGCAGTGTTAATTTCCATCACGTATAGCATCAATATGGTGAGACAAGAGACAGTTAGAGCAGCAGTACTATAACTCATTAGTATAGTTAATGCAGTGTCGCCAGCTATGATGACTAATGTGAGTAGTTCTGGGGTGTGGAGGGCTGTTTCGTGTACTGCTAGTTAGGGGGGTTGAGGTTTTTGTGTTACTGTGTTCGTGTGCTTGTTATGAGTTTGTTGTGGAGAGGTATTGATGGGTTTCGTGTGTTGTTACTTTTGTGCTTGGTGATACTTTGTTTAGTGTTGCTGTTGTGTTATTTTATTCCTGTGTTTGTGTTGTTGCTATGGGAATTAGTTGTTTTGTGTCCTGTTAATTCTGTGTTGGTGATGGTTTGTTTAGTGTTGATATTGTGTCACCGAGTTCGTGTAATTGTGTTGTGGTGGTTTGCTAATTAGGTGTTTCATGCAGTGCTAATTTTCATCACGTATAACATCAATAAGGTGATACAAGAGACAGTTATAGCAGCATTACTATAACTCATTATTATAGTTAATGCAGTGTCGCCAGCTATGATGAGTAATGGGGTGCGGAGGGCTGTTTCGTGTACTGCTAATTATGTGGGTGTTTTTTAGGTTTTGTTTAGTGTGGCTTTTGTGGTTTTATGTTCGTGTGATTGTGAGTTAATGTTGTTTTGAGATATTGAATGGTGTATCGTGTACTGTTAACTTTGTGTATTGATGTTTTGCTTAGGGATGCTGCCTTTTTGTATTTATTTTTTTATGTTTTTTCTATGTGAATGAGGGAGACAAAAGGCATAAATGCCTGCAGCGAGTGCCTCCCCCAGAGTTCAAAGAGTGACAGGGCCAAAATTGCCCTGGTGATGATGACGATGGTGAAGATGTTATTGTCTTGGTGATCTTATAGTAATGAAGTGTTGAACTGGTGATGATGGTGGTGGTGATGTTGTTATTGTCTTGGTGATCTTATAGTAATAATTATGGTGTTGCCATGATGAGGATGATGGTGGTGGTGACGGTGTTGTTGTTATTATAGTCTTGGTGATCATATAGTAATGCAGTGTTGCCTTGGTGATGGTGGTGATATTGATGATGTTATTATTGTCTTGGTGATCATATAGTAATGCAGTGTTGCCCTGATGGTGGTGATAGTGATGATGTTATTATTGTCTTAGTGATCATATAGTAATGTGGTGTTGCCCTGGTGGTGGTGGTGACGGTGTTGTTATTATTGTCTTGGTGATCATATAGTAATGCAGTGTTGCCCTGGTGATAGTGATGATGTTATTATTGTCTTGGTGATCATATATAATGCAGTGTTGCCTTGGTGATGGTGGTGATAGTGATGATGTTATTATTGTTTTGGTGATCATATAGTAATGCAGTGTTGCCCTGGTGATGGTGGTGATAGTGATGATGTTATTATAGTCTTGGTGATCATATAGTAATGCAGTGTTGCCCTGGTGATGGTGGTGATAGTGATGATGTTATTATAGTCTTGGTGATCATATAGTAATGCAGTGTTGCCTTGGTGATGGTGGTGATAGTGATGATGTTATTATTGTCTTGGTGATCATATAGTAATGCAGTGTTGCCTTGGTGATGGTGGTGATAGTGATGATGTTATTATTGTCTTGGTGATCATATAGTAATGCAGTGTTGCCCTGGTGATGGTGGTGATAGTGATGATGTTATTGTTGTCTTGGTGATCATATAGTAATGTGGTGTTGCCCTGGTGATGGTGGTGATAGTGATGATGTTATTATTGTCTTGGTGATCATATAGTAATGCAGTGTTGCCTTGGTGATGGTGGTGATAGTGATGATGTTATTATTGTCTTGGTGATCATATAGTAATGCAGTGTTGCCCTGGTGATGGTGGTGATAGTGATGATGTTATTGTCTTGGTGATCATATAGTAATGCAGTGTTGCCTTGGTGATGATGGTGATAGTGATGATGTTATTATTGTCTTGGTGATCATATAGTAATGCAGTGTTGCCTTGGTGATGGTGGTGATAGTGATGATGTTATTATTGTTTTGGTGATCATATAGTAATGTGGTGTTTCCCTGGTGATGGTGGTGATAGTGATGATGTTATTATTGTCTTGGTGATCATATAGTAATGCAGTGTTGCCTTGGTGATGGTGGTGATAGTGATGATGTTATTATTGTCTTGGTGATCATATAGTAATGTGGTGTTGCCCTGGTGATGGTGGTGATTTTTTTTCTTTTTTTTTTTAATATTAGTTTAACCAGACCACTGAGCTCTACAAAAGAACTCATAGGGCTGGCCCGAAGGATTCGATCAAGATATATTACTAAACGAGTCAAGATAGAGAGGGAAGGGCAGTAGGGGAACAAATCGAGGAAGGTGAAGACACGCAGACATTTCTCGCCATTTCACCAGTTCAGCCGGACCACATGAGCTCCACATCAGAGCTCTCATAGGGCAGGGCCGAAGGATGAGGCAAGAACTGCTACACCGCAACACCAACCAAGAAGTGATCAGGGCGAAGAATGAAAGATCAGGTCGAAGGTAGAAAAAATCACATCGAGAAGCAAAAAATGCATTGCCGAAGGGAATCAAGTCAGTCCGGCCACATCAGCAACCGAAGAGACAAATCAGGCCAGGAGTCTGCTACCTAGCCAGGCCAGGGAGACATGAGATATAGGCTGCCCGAGGACAGCCAAATGGGACAGAATAAGAATAGAAGGGGAAAATCATAGAATGAGGAATGAAAAACTACTCAAAATTAGTAAAGCTGAGGACGAAAGCTCGAGGGGAGATAGGAAGGGTAAGTACCACAACCATCCCCCATCAAGCTCCAGTCGCCGGCCCCGAAGCTCCCCAACCGCGTCAAGGAGAGTAGTATCAGGGGGGGGGGGGGGGGTGATAGTGATGATGTTATTATTGTCTTGGTGATCATATAGTAATGCAGTGTTGCCCTGGTGATGGTGGTGATAGTGATGATGTTATTACTGTCTTGGTGATCATATAGTAATGTGGTGTTGTGATGGTGGTGATAGTGATGATGTTATTATTGTCTTGGTGATCATATAGTAATGTGGTGTTGCCCTGGTGATGGTGGTGATAGTGATGATATTATTGTCTTGGTGATCATATAGTAATGCAGTGTTGCCCTGGTGATGGTGGTGATAGTGATGATGTTTTTATTGTCTTGGTGATCATATAGTAATAGTCCATGAGCCAGGCCAGATATCGGTACCACCTGGGGTGACTAAACACGAATGGTACTAAAATGTTTATAGAGTGACTGTAAGTACATTAAGATATGATAGCCTTCTCGCACTGGTAGCTTAGTCTAATTTTTTTGATGCAATAGGGGCGCTACCCAAAAATAAAGATTTTTAGCGTGACGCTCGGCGTTTTCCTCATTTTCTTTAAAATCCATCACACAATCATCGCGAAACTTTGAACACCTATGTAGAATTATATTCTCTACCAGAGTTGTTCCTAGGTATTTTTCAAATTTCCTCATATTTCGGAATATACTCTATATTTTGGGTATTTTCCTCTAAATCTAGAATAAATCCTTAAATATGGGGAACATTGAAAAATATATTCTAACAGCTCTTGTAGCTTATTTGATTCTCTACAAGAATTATTCCGATGTGTATTTCAAGTTTCTCCATATTTAGGGGTTTATTTCATATTTGGGGATTTTTTGTTATATTTTGGGGATAATTTATTATTGGAAGGAGCAAACATATGTAGAGTGGTTTCCATGTAATGTGTTTGTTTGTTCATGGTTTAATGGTGATATTTTTTGCAGGTGTGTGTCGACTGTTTGACGGCAGGATGGAACCATCTGCGAGGAAGAGAGCACGGATCGACTGTATCATCCACTGCTCTGATGATGACAGCGATGCTCTGGTGTCACCACAGGATTTGGACTCCTGGAACACATTGCTCAGGGCTGCAGAAATCAGGCAGCATGATCCAGTCCTGGAAGCAGCCAAGGGCCTTGAAGAAGGAGGAATACCACACATACATTATCACCGTAAATGTCGTAGTCTCTTTACAATGAAGAAGTCACTGGATTCTATCCTTGCCAAGGGTGTCAAGATAGAATCAGCAAGCGTCGACCCCAGGAGGAGGGCATCAAGGGATGCCCCTAGTACTAGCAGGGTGTATGCCAAAGTATGTATCTTCTGCGAGAAGTCAAGCAAGTACATAAAAACAACAAAGACAAGGGAGCCACTCATACAGTGTGTTGAGCTACGAGCAGATGAGAAGATTCGCAGAGCAGCAATAAGGAAACTCAACCAGAGAATCCTTGGTTTAGTTAGCAGAGACCTTGTTGCTGCAGAGGGTCACTACCACAAGTCGTGCTACAAACTCTTCACAAAAGATGATTTCCCAGCGGCCGCCAGGTCGGGTGCAGGTGAAAATCAGGAAGAAAGCGAGGAAGCACGCTACGAAGAGGTTGAGACAGAAGCCCTCGAGGAACTCTGCTTGTATATAAGGACCAAATTATTCCCCAACCCAGAGGTACTGCCTATGACAAACCTCACATCTAGGCTTGAGAGATCCATGATGTCCCGTGGTATTATCCAACTGAAACCAGCGACAAAGAAACATGTTCACCGAAAGATTGAAACCGAGTTTGGAGAATCACTACGCTTTGTCCCAGATGAGAAAGGAAAGCTTCTAATCTATCCACGCAGCCTCTCAATGGACGACCTTGCCCGGCAAGCACACAAAATGGCAAAAGACCTGCAAGAAGCAAGAGCAGCTAACTCTGAAGATGTCTTAACCAAAGCAGGAATGCAGCTGAGGAATGAGATCAATAAACAAGATGTGAGTCAGCCATGGCCTCCCGATACAGATCAGAATGTCATTCCTGCAGCAGTCACTCAATTCCTGCACACCCTGCTGACAGGAGAGTGTGAGTGTGAAACTCCCTCTGAAAGAGCTCAACGTCTTGCCACTTCCTTTGGCAGTGACTTGGTCTTTGCTGTTACCAGTGGCAAGACAAAACCACCCAAGCACGTACTGCTGACCAATGCTGTAAAGTCTTTGACAGGAAACACAGAACTGATCCGAACTCTGAATCGTCTTGGTCACTGTGTGTCTTACTCAATGTTTGAGGAGATCGATACAGCCCTTTGTATCCAGAAGCTGGAATGCTCAAAGGATGACATTCCACTGCCAGCAAACATCTACCCTGGTGTGTTCACAACCCTGGCCTGGGATAACATTGACCGACTTGAAGAGACCCTAAGTGGAGCAGGTACTTCTCATAGAGTCAATGGCATTGCTGTCCAGTCCAAGGTTGCAGGCTCTGTGCCAGAGAAAGTCCTGCCAGAGATTACCAAGTCCAAGATAAGAAGCATCACTCAGACATCATCAATGCTGCCAATATACAATGTTGGGCGGCGGGCAGGGCCACCTAGGATTGAGACTGCGTATGTCGACACTACCAAGGAAGTCCAGGATTCAAAGACAAAGAACCATATCTGGCTTCTTACTCGAATGTCAGACCATGAGGACCAGTCCATCAGCAGTTGGACTGGGTTCAACATCAAAATGCGCAGAGACATTGCAGTGGTTCAGGACACTGTAAGCTACCTGCCCACTATCAATGCTCCCGCAACAGAAATGTCCACCGTTAATGAAATCTTGGAACAAACGCATGCTATCATGCAGTCCTTACAGCTTAACAAGATTGTGTGCGTGTTTGATCAAGCACTCTATGCCAAAGCTGCCGAAGTTATCTGGAAACAAGAGAAGTTCAAGAACATTATCATCAGGATGGGCGTCTTCCACACAATCTGTAATCTCATCTCCACCATAGGAAAGAGGTTTCAAGATGCAGGTCTTAGAGATCTGTGTGTGGAATCAGGTATCATCGCAGAAGGATCAGTGTCAGGAGTGATGAACGGCAAGAGGTACAACAGAGCAGTGAGACTACACAAGCTCGTGTATGAAGCACTGATGAGGCTTGCATGGAAAGGCTTCCTTTCATGGCTAGAAGAAAACCATTCAAGGGACATACACCATCTAGATGAAACACTGAAGGACATCAACAGCTTTCACAGCAATGTGTCTCAGGGACTCTTTCAAGAGCTGATGGAGAGTGAATCATGCACACATATCATGAAGCTTTTCCAAGTTTATCTTGAGACCCTCAGAGATGAACACAACCTCTCAGCATTCTGGATGTCATACCTGGACATGGTTGAGATCATGCTGGACTTAATTCGAGCCTCCAGAGAAGGCAACTGGATGCTCCACCTAGGAGCAATCCGACAGATGATACCGTGGTGTTTTGCCTATGACAAAGTGAACTATGCCCGGTTCCTAACCTACTACTATGCCTTGATGTCTCGACTGCCCATTGAACACCCAGAGGTCCATGAACACTTCATGCAAGGTGGCTTTTCGGTCCAGATCGGTAGCAAGAATCCCTTTGGACGGATCCCTGTGGACCAGACAATCGAAGAGACGATCAACAAAGACACCCAGACACCAGGGGGCACAAAAGGCTTCAGCCTGAAAGGCGGAGCTGTCGCCAGGTACTACCTGACATCGGAGTATCGCAGCAGGTACTTAAGGCAGCTCAGGACTATGGTAGTAGGCCAAAAGTATACTGACTTCAGCCACCCAGACCTACAGATGCCCAGGATTAGAAGAGATGAGGCCGATGTCCAATCTTTAGTTCAACTGATGGAGACCAGCTGGTTGAACCCCTTCAACGCAGAGCAAGAAGATCTTGTCAGTTTGTCAACTGCGACTATGGCACCACCAGAAGTTGTCAAAGACCTTCTAGGGGCCTACAGAATAGGAGAGGATGCATATCAAGCCTTCAAGGAAGAGCGCCTGGAGATCGATACGCCAACTATACAGTTTCATGACACGATGACGAAGACGAAACTGAGAACGTTCACTAACATCAGAATGAAGCCACGCTCACAAGACCATGCCAAGGAGGTTATCTTAAAGGCTGACAGGAACCTATTTGGCCAGATGATCCTTGTTGCCGAGAACAGAAAGCTCAAAATGAGTGATGTCTTGGCTCATCCCCTGGGGCCTTTGCCTTGGGCACTTGCCAGCGGTGATGGGTCTCTCCGCAAGACCAACAAGGCTGCCCTCGCAAAGGAGTTAGAGAGGAATGTTTCTCCTGCAGAAGTGATACCCGAGCCCTCTGCTACCATAATTGATGGGATGAGCCTGGTCCACAAACTGAAGGGAAACGACAAAACTTTTTCACAGCTTGCAGGTACAGCACTGAGTCACGCTGTTCATGAAGGTGCTAAGAGCAGGCGCATTGATGTTGTGTTTGATATCTACAAGGAGACATCCATCAAGGATGCAGAACGAGCCAAAAGAAGTGCAGGCACAGGAATTCATTTCAAGAACATTCAACCTGGGCACAACATCCAGCAGTGGAGAAAGTTACTCGGTAGTTCCTCCAACAAGGCAAGTCTTATCAAGTTCTTGGTAGAAGAATGGAAGGCACCACAGCACAGGGAGAAGCTCAAGGACAAGGAGCTGTATGTCACATGTGAGCAGCGCTGCTTCAAGATCACCAAAGAGCAGTGGGAAGAGGCTCCTGAGCTTAAGTCAACTCAAGAAGAAGCAGACACACGCCTTCTTCTCCATGCACTTCATGCAGCAGAATCTGGGAACAAGTCTGTCATCATCACTGCAGAAGATACAGACGTCATGGTGTTGTGTCTTGGCATGTGCCACAAGATCCCATCCCATCTGTTCCAGAAGTGCGGGACGAAGAACCGGACAAGATTCCTGGATATCACCACACTGAGCCGCACACTGGGAGGCAGCGTGTGTGATTCATTGATTGGTATGCATGCCTTTACAGGCTGTGATACCGTCAGTGCATTCGCTGGCCGAGGGAAGATGACGACACTCAAGCAGGTGAAGATGGACAAGACATACCAGCATGCTTTTCACGAACTTGGACGCTCATGGGAAGTGTCTCCTGAACTCTTTGAGAAGCTACAGGAAATCACCTGCCACATGTACCTACCATCTACCCACACAACTAAGGTAAACAAGCTTCGGTATGAGCTGTTCTGTGCAAGACGTGGAGAGGTAGAGTCAAGTCAACTCCCTCCTTGTGAGGACTGCCTCTTCATGCATGCACTGCGTGCAAACTACCAGGCTGCGATCTGGAGGAGAAGTCTTCAGAGCCAGCCATTTGTTGCGAACCCAACAGACTGCGGTTGGATGACAGATGAGGACGGTAAGCTTGCCGTCAACTGGATGCGAGGCTCACCAGCACCAGATGCTGTTATGCAGCTACTGTCTTGCAAGTGTGTGCGGTCATGCGAACTCCCTAAGTGTACTTGCCTCAGCAATGGTCTAAAATGCACGGACATGTGCAGGTTACAGACATGTCAGAACAAGGCTATTGAAGAAGAGCCGGTGGCACAACAGTCAGATTCCGAGTCTGACGTAGATGATATTTAGGAGTAGTAATTTGCCATAATAGTATGTACAAGCCCATGGCATGCTTAGTGTGTATTTACAGGACTTGTATTAAATGTGACAAATTTTCGGAATTTTCGGTAGGGTATGTCTATTCAAGAAGTGATAACGACCATTAAGCTACCAATGTGCAAGGGCTATCATATCAAAACATAAACTAGAGACATGTAGCAAGCTAAAAACACCTAAGAGAATTAGTCACCCCGGGTGGTACCGATATCCCAAAATTCGGGTCTTGGCTCATGGACTATAATGCAGTGTTGCCTTGGTAATGGTGGTGATAGTGATGATGTTTTTATTGTCTTAGTGATCATATAGTAATGCAGTGTTGCCCTGGTGATGGTGGTGATAGTGATGATGTTATTATTGTTTTGGAGATCTTATAGTAGTATGGTGTTGCCCTGGTGATGGTGATGGTGGTGGTGACGGTGTTGTTATTATTGTCTTGGTGATTATAATAGTATTGTGGTGTTGTACTGACGTCGTTCTGGTGCTGCCCTGGTGATGGTGATGTTATTGTTTTGGTGATCTTATAGTAATGTGGTGTTGAAGTGACGTCTTTCTGGTGTTGCCCTGGTGATAATGGTGTTGTTATTGTTGTTATTGGAGGCACCTGCGTATTTCCCCAATATAACAAGGTATCAATTAGTCCATTCCAGGGGCTGTCAGAAGGGTGCGATGTGTGATCTCTGTCTCTCTCTCTCTCTCTCTCTCTCTCTGTCTGTCCCCTTTGTTTGTCTCTCCCTCTGATTGCTTTGTTCTCTTCTGCCTATCTCTCTCTCTCTCGCTCTCGTTCTCTCTCTCTCTCGCTCTCGTTCTCTCTCTCTCTCTCGCTCTCGTTCTCTCTCTCTCTCTCTCTCCTCCACAATTACTCCACGATTAAAGATCTATATAGAATAAACATGAAGGCATTTAAACGAGTTACACAAGAAAAAATGCACCCTTCTTTCAATAATCACCAAAATTGCCAATTAATATGTAACACGACGCGATTGAATTAATCAAGGAAATCCTTCGTTTACCAAATATGTATGTTCTGGAACAGACTTCCCGATAGTCTCATCCAATTGACCACTTGCGAGTTTCGGCTCAGTTAGTTAAAATCAGTTAGTTAAAATAGGAACTTCAGAGGCTAACAACCCTATTGGATGACCGCTCTCAACCCTCCAACTATCGTCCAATTGCTCTTATCTCTTGTCTTTCTAAAGTTTTTGAAACTATTCTTGCTTCCAAATTTCTTAAGCATTTCTCTTCTCATAATCTGCTCTCAGATCGCCAGTATGGCTTCCTTAAGGGTCGCTCTACTGGTGATCTTCTTTCATATCTTACTAACTCTTGGTCATCCTCCTTTCGGGACTTCGGTGAGACTTTTTCTATTGCACTAGACATATCGAAAGCCTTCGATAGAGTCTGGCATAAATCTTTAATTTCTAAACTACCCTCCTTCGGTTTCTATCCCTCCATCTGTGCCTTTGTCTCTAATTTCCTTTCCGGCCGTTCCATAGCCGCGGTTGTGGACGGCCATTGTTCACTTCCTCACCCTATAAACTCCGGTGTTCCTCAAGGCTCTGTCCTATCTCATATTCTCTTTCTAATTTTTATAAATTATCTCCTTAACTGTACCTTAATTCCCATCCATTCATACGCAGACGACTCAACCTTACACTACTCCATTAGTTTTTCAGAACGCCCCAGCCAACAATCCCTCAACGACAAACGTAATGAAGCCATAGAACTCTTAAATTCTGATCTAAATACTATTTCCAATTGGGGCAGAGAAAACCTTGTTAACTTTAATGCTTCCAAAACCCAATTTCTCCATCTATCTACCCGTCAGGATCTCCCAGCGGACTATCCCTTATTCTTCAGCAATACAAAAATCAACCCTTCATCTTCTCTCAATATTCTTGGTGTCTCTTTTTCTTCTGCTCTCATTTGGAAGGACCATATTACCAGTCTTGCTAAGGCAGCCTCCCAGAAGCTGGGTGTGCTCAACCGCCTTAGGGGGTTCTTTTCCCCTGCACAGCTTCTTGCTCTGTACAGGGGCATAGTGCGCCCTTGTATTGAGTATTGTTCACATGTGTGGGGAGGTTCCTCTCACACCGCTCTCCTAGACAAAGTTGAAAGGAAGGCCTTTCGTATCATTAACTCCCGTCCACTCACCAACTCTCTGCAATCTCTCTCTCTCCGCCGCAATGTTGCATCTCTCTCGCTATTCTATCGCTACTATAATAATCAGTGTTCCTCAGAGCTATCCCAGTGCATACCACCTCCTTTACGTAGGGCACGTGGTACCCGTCTTGCAACTCAATCCCACCCCTACTCTGTGCAACTCTCCAACCCAAGAGTGAAACGTTACTCTCAAACTTTCTTCTACTCAACAGCTGAGCTCTGGAACTCTCTCCCAGAATCAGTCTTTCCCTCTTCCTATGACTTAAATTGCTTCAAACTCCGTGTGTCCAGGCATTTTGGCTCGAACGTCCCTTGATTTTGGCCCTGTCACTCTTTCAACTATGGGGGAGGCACTCGCTATAGGCAGTTATGCCTTTTGCCTCCCTCAATCACATAGAAAAAAAAAATATATATATAAGCCAGCACACTTGCAATCAGGAATAACGTCATTGACTGGAGCCGCTTTTCGAGAACTCCAGTCCCTTGAGTTTCAATAACACTCATCCTTTCTCACTTCTACCACATTGCACTATTAGAGGACAGCTGGTCAGAGCATAGAAAACGAGAATATAGCTCACCCTTATCTATTAATTTCGTGTTAATATCCATAATGTCCTCGTTCACATCACAAAGTGAGAACAACTCCTTGGAGAAAACTACTCACTTGGCACGCTTTTTAAAGGGACATCGCAGGAGAGGGACACTACTAAGCTTAAACCCTTGAGAATTATGACGCATTTTAGTAGATTATTATGGCTAACATTAGACACTTATATTCAACTATAGAAAGCTGCCTAAGTGAGGTAGTTTTGACTCCTTTCATTCCTGGAGGACCTTCCCAAACGGCATAAAATCGGAACATAAAGGAACATCATTCACCTGAAACCGCGATGAAGGGACACCACAGAGAGAGGACACCACTCATCCCTAACACACCAAGAAGGGGCTCTAGAGAATCTGGGATAGGGTATGGACACCTTTAGGGGACAACAGAAGTGGGTGGGAGGGGTGATGGGGGGAGAGAATCTTACACATATGACACATAAGAAATAGACAATTTAGGTGTGTGTTTTTGTGGGGGAGGGGGGAGATTCACTCATAGCATTCACTAAGGAGGCTAAATAAGCGTGAGGTGGGGGAAGGAGGGGAGGGTCATCACTCACTCATAACGAACCATAAGTGGAAGACAGGGATAGGGAGGGGGGAGGGGACACTACTCACCAAATAAAGGAAGACACGGGGGTGTAGTGGGGGCGGGTGAGACACCACTCCCCCATAAAGCACCATAACGAAACACTACACTCATTCACAAAACACACCATACAAGGATGGGGAGATGGGGGTGGAGGGGTGGGGTGGGGTGGGGCACTCACCCAGAATATTCCACAAGGGGACGAACGGGGGCTGGGACGAGTCTTGGTGGCCGATGGAAGACTTTGGGGGAGCAGTGGTGGTAGGTGTGGTAGTGGTGGTGCTGGTGGTGGTGGTAGTGGTGGTAGTAGTAGTGGTTGTGGTGATCTCTGCCGGGAGGACGAGAGACAGTGCCGTGGTTAACAAACATAGTGAGTGGTGGTGCTATAGTCTGTTTATGTTCAACTGACGGTAAATTGCAAAGTTCCCATCAAGATTTCTCAGTTATTTTGAAGATTTGGTAGTGATATATGGTGCTAATTATATACACTAGGTCTTAATTGCAAAGTTCCCATCAAGATTTCTCAGTTATTTTGAAGATTTGGTAGTGATATATGGTGCTAATTATATACACTAGGTCTTAATTGCAAAGTTCCCATTAAGATTTATCAGTTATTTTGAAGATTTTGTAGTGATATATGGTGGTAATTATATAAACTAGGTGTTAATATGATGCAGAGACATAGTAGTTTCATATTTTCCATTAAGTATCGGGAATATAGCTGCGAAGGGACTCATTTTACCGTCAGCTGAAATTAAATCGAGGATAGTGAGGAACAAGAAGATTGGGTGAGGCGAACGGAAAATTAGCGTGTCACAGGAATATATAAAAGGTAAACACAAATCAGCTGACTCTCTGTGTGGTGGTGGTGGTGGTGGTGCTGGGTGTTCTGGTGCTGGTGTGGTGTGTGCTGTTGCTAGCCAGTCAAGATGAAATAGCACCTTTATCAAAACCACATGATTAAGGGTTTTACTGACTGTTTTAAAATTAGCGCTAAATATACAGGGAATTAGCACTAAATATACAGAATTAAGCATGAAGCATAGTTGGCATTTAATATACTCTTGTTATGTTCAAATACACGCCCATTTTGAGCTTCAATGCCCTAAAGCATTGCACACAAAGCGAATCATGAAGCTAACATGATAAGGCGAGGTAAAGGGAAACAAAAACACACAAACAAAAACAAGATAATTAAATGGATACCTTTCATCACCATTCACCTGGTCAAACGCACCCACTTACCCTGTTCCAAATAGGTAGTCCGGAAATTGCAAACCCTAACTTCTGTAACTAAAAAAAGGCTAGAGCAAATGGGCTGCACATTTCTGCACATATTCCTCGGCTGACCTTTCCCACATGGTAGAAATATTAGCTCGATAACTCTAGTCGTTTGTGAGTTATAGAGGCTAATGTTCAAGAGTTTTGGCCTACTTACTTGGAACGGGCTATAGCTTGTTTTCATAGCTGTGGACTTGGAAGTAGAATTATGCACAGCGTCAGCATAGATAGAAAGCAGTAGAGGAAGGGACGGCAGATGAAAATACAGTATAGTGCAGTATAAATGGGAGTTTTGTATTTATTTGTTTCATCTATAATTGTTTATCATTTGTCTTTAGTTTCCTTTCTAGATCTCCATCAAGCTTAAAAGAACACCCCCAAGATCCCCTCAAGATTTTTTTGTTTTTTTTTGTTTTTTCGGTAGAAAAGTGTCCTGGCCGAAGACTGGTTTCTCCTAAAAGGCATCGCTTGCCAGGAAAATATCGACACCTGAATGGCACGAACAGTTTTCAAATTGACAAAGAAATGGGGTGAAAGTATTATAATCCAAACTAATGGGGCGAACGTCATAAAATCTCAAAACTAGTGGGGTTAAACATGAGGGAGAAGTGGAGGCCAGAAAATAACTTTAAGGTTTTGCATTTTGTGTGTGCTGGAAAGTGAGAGGAGCGGAGGAGAGATAAAAAAAAAAATGAGATGCACCCAGCCCTAAAGTTTTCATAGTGTGTCACCTTGCTAAAAGGGGGAGACACTTTCACCAGAGAGTGTAAAATATGGAGAGGAAACAGTTGGGTGATTTAGGTGTGACACGAGTTAGTAGAGACATCTGGTGGAGGGACAGTAAAACTACAAATCACTCCTTTTGAACTAATAATAATAATAATAATAATAATAATATTAATGATAATCTTCATGTCTTCTTTTCACCCCATCTGTACCGGCCACGTCTTTTTAATTTTATTCTAGGTATATTTAGACAATTGTGTGCACTTTAAGAAGGATCTGTGGTAGTAAAAGGTGGTAAGTGAGATAATTCGAAACTTGTTAATTGCTGGAGGCAACTTTAATCTGAATATAATTGTCTAATTCGTCAAAAGGAGGCTAGACACCCATTTCGAGGTAGTTGGAGTAATATAGTTAAAACAGAAAAAAAAAAATTTGGTTAAATATCAGTGTTATACAATCTTTCTCAACTTTGTGCTTTACTATTATTTTCCCAGTAGAAATTCTGCTCATTCTGCTGGAGGCCTTGTTTCCCCAACTAAATTTCATGCCAACCCAGGGTCAGAGTGAGTGGTGGGTGGGAAGAGAGCCTTCTGTTGTGCTGCCTTTACCCTCCACTTTGTAGCAAATCCCATGTTAGAATCTATTTTTTATTAATTTCACCTCAACACGAAGCACCTCCAATGAAATTAATTAAGACAAGACTGCCTAGTATAGACCGCAAGGTCCGTGCAGTCTGTGTATCTATGTAACTCTCTCTCTCTCTCTCTCTCTCTCTCTCTCTCTCTCTCTCTCTCTCTCTCTCTCTCTCTCTCTCTCTCCAACTACTCCACCCATTTCATTGTTGCAATAAGTATCACATACAATTTTCAGCTTGGAGTTTTGATAACACTGGGATTTTCCAGGGCCCCTTTCAAAGCCGTTATACATCGGTCGCAAAATATTAAACGTTATCAATGCCACCGGAAACGTTTGAAGAGGCCTTTTGTATTTGTTATTTACCCCGAATACGAAATCGTAACGGGATTATGGTGGACAATACAACCTGTCTGTCTGTTTGTGTGTGTCATATGGTTTATATAATATTTGTGTGTTAATTTTTGTTTTTATATTTTTGTTAAGTATTATGTTAGCAACTTTGCTATCAATATATATATACAGTATATATATATATATATATATATGTATATATATATATATATATATATATATATATATATATATATATATATATATTGTTTGTTATCAATTAATGCCATTTAGTATAATAATTAATTTTGTTTTTCGATATGTATGCGCAAATAATCGAAAGGATTAAATATACTTCCTATTGTCTTTAACACCTTGAACATTATGACGCGTTAATTAATCGATTTTTTTCAGTTTTGGAATGGTCTCTAGTAATCAAAGGGGTATAAGCTATCTAAACCATCTCTCGGACATCAACAATTCCTTACTAAACAGCAAAATCGCTTACTGATAGCCAAAATGTAATAGAGAAAGGCCGTTTTTAAGGGGAGATAGGTAGCTTTTCTAGACTCCCTTTTCCCCCATGTTTAGCCCCATATGCTTTGAGATTTTAAGACGTTCGCCCTATTAGTTTGGCATTTCTAAGACCCTTTGCCCCATTTCGTTGTCAATTTTAGGACCTTTCGTGCCATTCAGGTGTCGATTTTTTCCTGGCGAGCGAAAGCGAGCCTGTAATTTTAAGAGGAACCGGCCTTTGGCCGGGAAATTTTTCTACTGAAAAATGTACAAATTTATCTTGAAGGGGGGTCTAGGGGGTGATTTGTTAAGCTTGATGGAGGTCTAGGGAAGACACTAAAATAATAATAATATATATAACAAAAAAATACCCATCCCCCCCTAAGTGTTAAAGGTAGCTAACACAAATGATATATAAACCAAACAAATGATCTGAATTATGACTAAGGTTTCGTAAGTTAAAATATGGCGGCCGTAGCGTCTTCTTCCGAGCGATATGTATAAAAGGTTAAGCCATGATCCGGTTCAGGGGGGATGGCCGCATTTATTTGCCTGTTTAGCTATCTTTCAATAACTGTTTTTAGTTTCCTCCCTAGACCTCCATCAATCTTTAACAAAAAAACACCCCTTAGACCCCCCTTCAAGATAAATGTGTACATTTTTCGGCCGAAGGCCGGTTCCTTTTAAAATTATAGGCTCGCTGTCGCTCGTTAGGAATAAAAACGTCACCTAAATGGCACGAAAGGTCTTGATATCGATAAAGAAATGGAACGAAAGGTCTTAAAATCGATAAACTAATGGGGCGAACGTCTTAAAATATCAAAACTAAGGGGGCTAAGCATGAGGGAGAAGGGATGACCAGTAAAACGAACCATCCCCCAGTAAGCCATGATCCGGTTGAGTCCGATAAGTCAATAAATATACCTTAGTGGTGGTGGTGGTGGTCACTGGCTCTTGCTTATCCGGCCACTAACCCCCCCACCCACCCACCGGCCGGTAGCCCACGCAGGGTTTTATTACGTAGGGAGAGTTATGTCATGTCGGTTTCTGTGGGCGCCATGTTGATAAAATTAGCAACTCTGTCTGCTGTTTCCATTCCCACACTTAACCCCTTCACCACCACCATGACGTCATGTTCATCATATTCTGGCTACCATTAGACGAGTTTCTTCAGTTTATAATCTACCTCTACCACTCAAATGGATCTCAGTAATCCCTCTTAAGCCGGTATCACACGAGAGTTTTTATAGTCAACATTCTATGATCAACATTTCTGGAATATTTTGCACTGGTATCCGAAACTAGACTAATGTTTGATGAATTTAGGCAACCGAAATATTGTATATGTTGACCACATAAGCTGCCAGACCAGTGTTGAGGATAAATATTGAGGGAAAAAGCTCTCGTGTGATACCGGCTTTAGTAACATAGGTCCTTATACGGCATACAATCCTCTAATTTTAGCCAGAATTAAAAGTAAGAAGGCGTCGTGGTACTGAAAGGGTTAATTGCCTATATTTTCATTCCCATCAAGCACTTGAAAAATACAGTGCTTTAGTGAGTTAACCCCTTCTGTACCGCTGACGTCTTTTTAAACTTTGATTTGGCTACTATTAGACGATTTTATTCAGTGTAAAAAGGGCCTCCAGCAATAGTAAACAGACTTCCAACACTCACTTAACCTTTTTTACTACCGCAGAGCCTTCTTAAACTGCACAACATCGTCTAAATATAACTACAAAGACGTCGCCGGTGAAGAAGTTGTTAATGGTTATAGTCCATTCAGTATAGGAAGACCAGAAATCATCACCACGGACCTTTGTAACTCACAAACGACTAGAGTAATCGAGCTAATCATTCTACTATTTAGGAAGGGTCAGCCAGGGAATAGGTGTGGAGATATACAGCCCATTTCCTCCAGCCCTTCTTGAGTGACAGAGGTTAGGAGTCACGATACCTGGGCTACTTATAATCAACGGACTATAAACATTAAATCACGAAAGCATTGTATTTTGCATGTACTTGGTGGGAATAAACATATATGCAATTAACTCCTTTAAGGGGAGATTTCCACTTGAGGGCATTTTTTCTTGACCCCTTTCTCCCTCATGTCTAGCCCCATTGCTTTTGAGATTTTAAGACGTTTGCCCCATTAGTTTGGTGATTTTTAAGAATTTCCGCCCCATTCTGTCAATTTTAAGACCTTTCCTGCCATTTAGGCGTCGATTTTATCCTGGCGAGCGATAGCGAGCCTGTAATTTAAGAGTAACCGGCCTTTGGCCGGGACATTTTTCCACCGAAAAATGTACAAATTTATCTTGAAAGGGGGTCAAGGGGGTGACATTTTAAGATTGCTGGAGGAGTAGGAAACAAACTAAAAACCTCCCCTTAATACCATGACGTTATTTTACCTTTGATATTGGCTGAAATAAGAAGATGTTATGCAGTTTAAGAAGGATCTATGTCACTAAGAGGGATTAGAGAGATAGTTTGTGCCCATTTGTGTGTTTCCGCTAGCGACTATGCCAACATGAGCTTGATGTCGTGTGATGGTAATTAGCTATTGTCAAACCAACTCGGACCGCTACCCTTGCTACCCCTTCGTTAATTGACCACTTGCGAGTTTCCAGCTATAAGGAAGTTGGAGCCGTAAACATCCCCACTAAACCAGAAATACAGTATTAATGTAGGTTTCTCGTGGATAAAGAGTATGTTGACTTGGGTTTTATGCAATTATATATGTACTACAACCGTATTTTAGCTGGTAATTCTGCTGAATATCGATGGCCATACCTCCAACTACCTTATAGCCTGAAAGTCTCAAGTGATCAATTGACGACTTGCGAGATTTGTACTACCTACTTTTGGTTATTATAAAAATCCCCAGGTATGCAATATGGCAAACACTTGAAAACAAAAATATTCTAGGTCTCCCTATAGAAGGTTCCCACCATCTGGCCATTGCAGGAAGGCCCAAAGGAGGAGGAGAGGTGGGCAGCAATAGTATTGGTGGTGGGGAAGATGTTGGGATCCCGTTTAATGGGGGGAAGGTTTTTTCTTTTATATATATTTTATTGTTTTATATGTATTTAATTATTTGTCTATATATAAATGATTTGTATTATATTTTTTTCTTTTGTTTGGGGGGTGAGGGGTCGAATTATGTATATATTTAGTATTTTTTTAGTTTCCTCCCTAAACCTCCATCATTCTTTAAAAAACATTCCCTAGATCCCTCTTTCTACATAAGTTTATAACACAAAATCGGTAGTAGAATGTCCCGGTCAAAGGCCGGTTCCTCCTAAATTACAGGCTCGCTATCGCTCGCCAGGGAAAAATTGACACCTAAATGGCACGAAAGATCCTAATATTGACAAAGATATGGGATGAAAGGTCGTAAAATCGCCAAACTAATGGGCCGAACGTCTTAATATATGTATACTAATGGGGCTAAACATGAGGGAGAAAGGGGGGGGTCCAGAAAAAGAAAGCACCTCCCCCTTAAGTAATTGAAGATATCGGCCCCCCACTCAGTTCTGCTGGCTCTATACCGTGGGAAGGAGGGTAGAAGGAGGACAAACGAGAAGGAGGGTAGAAGGAGGAAAAACGAGAAGGAGGGTAGAAGGAGGAAAAACGAGAAGGAGGGTAGAAGGAGGAAAAACGAGAAGGAGGGTAGAAGGAGGAACAACGAGAAGGAGGGTAGAAGGAGGAACAACGAGAAGGAGGGTAGAAGGAGGAACAACGAGAAGGAGGGTAGGAGGAACAACGAGAAGGAGGGTAGAAGGAGGACAAACGAGAAGGAGGACAAACGAGAAGGAGGGTAGAAGGAGGACAAACGAGAAGGAGGGTAGAACGAGGAAAAACGAGAAGGAGGGTAGAAGGAGGACAAACGAGAAGGAGGGTAGAAGGAGGACAAACGAGAAGGAGGGTAGAAGGAGGGTAGAAGGAGGAAAAACGAGAAGGAGGGTAGAACGAGGAAAAACGAGAAGGAGGGTAGAAGGAGGGTAGAACGAGGAAAAACGAGAAGGAGGGTAGAAGGAGGACAAACGAGAAGGAGGGTAGAAGGAGGAAAAACGAGAAGGAGGGTAGAAGGAGGAAAAACGAGAAGGAGGACAAACGAGAAGGAGGGTAGAAGGAGGAAAAACGAGGAGGGTAGAAGGAGGAAAACGAGAAGGAGGGTAGGAGGAACAACGAGAAGGAGGGTAGAAGGAGGAAAAACGAAAAGGAGGGTAGAAGGAGGAACAACGAGAAGGAGGGTAGGAGGAACAACGAGAAGGAAGGTAGAAGGAGGACAAACGAGAAGGAGGGTAGGAGGAACAACGAGAAGGAAGGTAGAAGGAGGACAAACGAGAAGGAGGGTAGGAGGAACAACGAGAAGGAAGGTAGAAGGAGGACAAACGAGAAGGAGGGTAGGAGGAACAACGAGAAGGAGGGTAGAAGGAGGAACAACGAGAAGGAGGGTAGGAGGAACAACGAGAAGGAGGGTAGAAGGAGGAACAACGAGAAGGAGGGTAGAAGGAGGACAAACGAGAAGGAGGGTAGAAGAGGACAAACGAGAAGGAGGACAAACGAGAAGGAGGGTAGAAGAGGACAAACGAGAAGGAGGGTAGAAGAGGACAAACGAGAAGGAGGGTAGAAGGAGGACAAACGAGAAGGAGGGTAGAAGGAGGACAAACGAGAAGGAGGGTAGAAGGAGGACAAACGAGAAGGAGGGTAGAAGGAGGACAAACGAGAAGGAGGGTAGAAGGAGGACAAACGAGAAGGAGGGTAGAAGGAGGACAAACGAGAAGGGATAGGACAAAAAAAAAATGTAATCGGGGAGAGGGAAACAGTTTAACCCTTGGAGGATCATGACGCGTTTTAGGCAGTTCACGCTGGCTATGATTAGACGATTTTATACAGCCTCGAAAGGACCTCTAGCAATCAAATGGACAAGCTGAACTCGATTAACCCTTTGAATCACTCAGATCCTTCGTAAGCTGAATACAATCGTTTAATAATAGTCAGAATAAAGTGTTAAAATGCGTCATAAATCTCAAGGGGTGAACCTAGGAAGATACCGGATATTTATTTGCAAAGCTATAATGACTGCCTGAAATACTATCTATCTATCTATATATCTATCTATCTATCTATCTATCTATCTATCTATCCATCTATCCATCTATCCATCTATAATTATACTCTGTCGCATACCTTTTTTCTGTTTTTCTTTTTTTCCGTGTCATACATTTTTGTTAATTCCAAGAAGTGGATGCCTGCATATGCGTTTGGTAAACTGTGTTGTAAGGTAAAGAACAACTGCAATTGCTAAAGGTGCAAGACAAAGAGCACAGTATTTAGTATGACATCTATGAAGCCTTTATGGGAGATGGGTTGTTTTTCTGGTCCCCTTTCTTCCTCGTGCTTATCCCCATTAGTTTTGAGATTTTAAGACGTTTGTCCCACTAGTTTGTCGATTTTAAGATCTTTCGCCCTATTTATTTGTCAATATTTAGACCTTTCGTGCCCTTTAGGTGTCGATTATTTTCCTGGCGAGCGATAACAAGCCTGTAATTGTGGATTAACCGGCCTACGGCCGTGACATTTTTCTACGGAAAAATTTACAAATTTGTCACGAAGGGGGATCTAATGGATTTTTTTTTTTTTTTTTTTTTTTTTTTTTTTTTTTTTTTTTTTTTTTTAAAGTTTGATGGAGGTCTAAGGAGGAAACTAAAAAATATATGATTGTATAAATAAATAGATCAAAAACAAATATCCACTGTCCCCTTAATGACATTACTTTCCGACACCCGAAACAACAAAAGAGAAACAGCATCGCCGGGTAAGAATTCGAAGACAAAAACTGAGACGCCAACATATAAACGTCACTCATTTTGTTTAGCGACACAAAAATGTCACCATTTGACTCCTGCCCCAATATCCGAGGTCATACCGGAAGTTGTCTTAAGGGGAGGTTTCTACTTTGTTCCCTAGACCTCCATCAAGCTTAAAATTACACCCTCTAGACCCTCTTTCAAGCTACATTTGTACATTTTTCGGTAGAAAAATGTCCCGGCCGAAGGCCGGTTCCTCTTAAATTACAGGCTCGCTATCGCTCGCCAGGAATTTGTTTACCCCTAAATGACACGAAAGATCTTAAAATTGACAGAAATGGGGCGAAAGTTCCTAAAATCGCCAAACTAATGGGGCGAACGTCTTAAAATCTCAAAATCAATGGGGCTAAACCTGAATGAGAAAGGAGTTCAGTAAAAAATCCCTCAAGTGGAAATCTCCCCTTAAAGGGTTAGTGGCTGGTTTTTGGCGCTATTAATTCCTATATTAATTTAGTTATTAGTTTCCTCGCTAGACTTCGATCAAGCTTAGAAAAACACCCCCTAGACCCTCCTTCAAGATTAATGTGTACATTTTTAGGCAGGAAAACGTCCCGACCGAAGGCCGGTTCCTCATAAAATTACATCTAAAATCGACACCTAAATGGCACTA
>CM064521.1:2075106-2077606 GCA_032716605.1 Paralithodes platypus
TTGACAAGTTTCATTAACACTGTGTATCTATTCATGTTGACGAGTTTAGACACTATACCTCTATTCATTTTGATGAGTTTAAACACTGTGCGTCCATTCATGTTGACGACCTTAGACACAATGAATCTATTCATGGTGACAAGTTTAGACACTGTGCCTCTATTCATGTTGACGAGTTAAGACTCTGTGCCTCTATTTATTTTGACGAATTTAGACATTGTGCCCCTCAACCCTTAGAATATTGTGACGCAATTTGACAGTTTATTCTGGTTATTATTGGACGATTTCCTACAATTTAGGAAGGATCTGTGGGAAATATACCCTCTGATTTCCATATACCCTTCATAATCAGAATAACATTGAAATATTTCGAAATTCGTCATCGCGCTTTCTACCTTTCTTCTTCTAACTATTTTGTTTTCTGTTGCTAACATGTGTCCTTTTCCTGGTTAATTTTGTGGGTAATCTGTTGTATAGAAGTTATAGTATGTGAGGATTATATTTATTATTATTATTATCTATATACCGGTATATTATATTTTATTATTTATTTATGTATTATTATTATTTTTGTATTTCCTTTTCGTCCTCGTCTTTCACTTTGTTTCGTCTATCTTGTCCTTCTTTTATTTTCGTTCTTACCTCCAGGACTTCTTTCCCTTCCTAATGTTTCCCCTCCTCCTCTTCTTCCTCTTTCTAATTTCCTAGTACCTTGTGTCCTCCTCTCATGCTCAACCTCGAACCTCCTCCTCCTTCTCCTCCTCAATTTCTTCTTCCTGCTTCCCTTCCACATTTTCCTCCTTCTCCTGTTCCTTTTATTCTTCCCCCTTCCTTCTCCTGTTCCCCCTTCCCCCATCCCTTTCAATGATCCTCCTCCCTCTCCACCTCATCCTTCTTTCCCTCCTTCTCCACCTTCTCCACCCCCACCTCCTTTTCCTTTTAATCCTCCCTCTCCCCTACCCCTTCCTATTCCCCCTTCCCCCTCCTATTCCCCCTCCCCCTCCCATTCCCACTACCCCCTCCTATTCCCCTTCCCCCTTCGCCCCCCCTCCCATTCCCACTTCCCCCTCCTATCCCCTCCCCTTTCCCCCTCCCTCCTTCTCCACTCTCCCCCCCCCCCCCCCCCCCCCCTCCTCCCCTCCTACCTCCACAACCTCACCTGCGACCTTCGATAAAGAAACGGATGATAGGATTACGGGAAAAAATACTCTAAAATATTGACAGGGAACGGCGGGTAATTTGATGAAGAAAAGGATTGGGGGATTATAGAAAAGACCCCAAAATATCGGCACGGAAAATTAGATGGTTATATCCAGCTTTCCATCATAAAACAACTTGAAAGAACAAAACAAAAATACAAAAATAATCAATAGCATCAACAGCATAATAATAATAATAATAATAATGACATTCACAGTAATTGCCGGCATCAAGAAGGATTTACAGCGAGTTTAATTTATCGTTCAAAAGTGATTGCGATAATATTTGTGTTGGCATAATTAAAAATCAAATACGGAGATGATGTTTTCATCGGAATCGTCAAGACATAAAGAAAAACAAAAGCATGAAATATATATTTTATTACGAACTTACTACACCCTGTTTCAAATAGCTAGGCCAGAAATCGTGACTCCTATCCTCTGTAATATATAAAGGACTAGAGCAAATGGGCTGTAAATTTCGATACATATTGCTTGGGTGACTCTTTCCAAATGCTAGAATGGTAGCTCGATTACTCTAGTCTATTTTTAGTTATACAGGTTAGGGTTCACGATTCAGGACTACCTATTTGGAACATGGTATAGCGTTGAACATACTAATGTAAATTAAATGTATATGAATATATTCAAAGATAAACAATTATATGGGAAATATAAACCACATTTTAAGGTGTCGTCACACAGTCACTTATATCTGATAATCGGTAACAGAGTCTGACTTCAGTAATAATTTACTAGGCTACTTATTAGAATTTGGGTAATATATTTGTGTTTCAAAGATGTTGTTCCAGATTTTAACCTGCAATTTATATAACTATCCAATATGGACGTAGCATTGGACGAAATACAGTATGTTTTGAATCTGATACAGTGACTGTGCCTGAACACCCTGTTCCAAGTATGTATGCCAAAACTCTTTAAAACATGAACCTCTCTAACTCACAAACAACTAGAGTAATCAAGCTAATATGTCTACTATTTGGGAAGGGGCAGCCAGGGAATAGGTGTAGAAAATTACAGCCCATTTGATCTATCTCTTTCTGAGTTACAGAGGTTAGAGTTCAGGATTTCTGGCCTACCTATTTTGAACGGGGTATAGTAGACCTACCTGATACATGCCTTCACGTGACGCAAGCTTTACAGAGCAGTGCCCAACTCATCAAATTCAATGGTTAAGATACATTATTATAAATAATTAATAGTGATAAACAATCAATCAAGGCGAACAAAGAACGTGATAAATTATTTCATGCATACGTTAAATTGTTTGGGGCAAGCTT
>CM064521.1:2080106-2101559 GCA_032716605.1 Paralithodes platypus
GTCAGCGCGGCTCACGGTCAAGGTACGGCCCAGGTGCTCGGCTGGTGGGGAGGAGAAGGGAAGAAAAGGAGAGTCAGCATCATAAATCGTGTATAGTACAAGGGAAAATAAGGATATGCATGATCATAGGTCGTGCATAGTAGAAGGGAAGAAAAGAAGAGTCATAATAGTAAGTCGTGTATAGTAGAAGGGAAGAAAGGGAGAGTTAGGATGACAAGTTGTGTATTTTATAGTAGAATGGAAAGAAAGGAGAGTCATGCTCATAAGTTGTGTATAGTAGAAGGGAAGACAAGGAGAGTCATGCTCATAAGTTGTGTATAGTAGAAGGGAAGACAAGGAGAGTCATGCTCATAAGTTGTGTATAGTAGAAGGGAAGACAAGGAGAGTCATGCTCATAAGTTGTGTATAGTAGAAGGGAAGACAAGGAGAGTCATGCTCATAAGTTGTGTATAGTAGAAGGGAAGACAAGGAGAGTCATGCTCATAAGTTGTGTATAGTAGAAGGGAAGACAAGGAGAGTCATGATCGTAAGTCGTGTATAGTAGAAGGGAAGACAAGGAGAGTCATGATCGTAAGTCGTGTATAGTAGAAGGGAAGAAAAGGATATGCATGATCGTCGTCTATAATTTGCTATAATTTCATTTTAATTATCTACTTTAAAGGGAAATTGTAGTATTTATCTCACATAGTTCAAGCCTTGGTGTCTTGGTGGTGTAATGGTTAGAGTGTTTAAGATCTGCATGTGGTATCCCAGGTTCGAATCCCGGGAGGATCACATGCTTTCATTAATTTCATTGGGAGGTGTTTGGTGTTGGGAGTGAAATGAATTAATTAGATTATCATATTTTCAAGCTTGTATTTGAATTTGTTGAAAAATATTTCGTTGTATATCAAGCATGTAAAATTAATTTGAAATTGTGAAGGTGAAGCAGGAGTTTTTGACGCATTATAACACTTTATTCTGGCTATCATTAGACGATTAGACAATTATCCCTCCGACTTCCATACACCCCTCCTAATCTGAATAAAATCGTCTAATAATAGCCAGAAAACAGAAAATAAATACGTCATCGTATCTTCAAAGGGTTAAGCAGTATATAATTATATGTGTTTAGTCACAAAATCATTGTATTTCAGGGTAAAATATCTGTAAAACTAAACACATTGTGTACACTTCCTGCTGAATTATAACTTCCTTGGTTCCTATGATAGTTCATCCATATTTTCAACGTAATCATTTTTTGTAATATGAAGGAGCATTAAATGAGGTTCGGCATGTGATTACATGCGCTACAAATTGATTGGATTATTTGTACATTTAGATGATGCGGGGAACAGGTCTCTACTTTGCTATTAACTCTGAAGTGTGTGTGTGTGTGTGTGTGTGTGTGTGTGTGTGTGTGTGTGTGTGTGTGTGAGAGAGAGAGAGAATGTGTGAGAAAATGTGTGAGAGTGAGAACATAGATAACTAAAGGATTGATCAATATTCACTCTTCATAGATAAAAGAATACTCGACCAGACGCACTTCAAAGTAACATACAATTTTCACGTGAGGTCAGATCCCCCCCCCCCCCCTCCCCATGGGTTATTATTTACTTCACCTTCCCTTACTTCCTTGACACAATATAGACTCAAGATTAACCCTTTCGGTGGGGTTCGTCATTAAATATCGGCTGATATTAGACGATTTTATTTAGTTTTCGAGTGATCTCTGGGAATCAAGAAGGTTAAAGTTATCTCAGGTAAAACTTTCCCTCCCGCAGTTTATTTCAAAAACAAAATAATTAAAGTCAGCATAATACATAAATAAAATTATCAAATAAAGAATAGATTAATCCAATCGATGGCCGAGTGGTTATCAGCTGTTTAGAGATGTTAATGTTTTTGTGCTTTGTTCTTGGTGTTGATAAAGTTAGTGGTGAATATTATGTTGCAGTTTACATTGGCGTGTTAATAGTGTCTTGATTGTAGTAGTGGAGATGGTTGACCTTCTCGTTGTTATTGTTTATATCTTGAGGTTTTTTATTGGAGTGTGTGTTGTGTGTGCGGGCGGGTATGTATGTGCGTATGTGTCTTTGTGTGTGTGTGTGTGTGTGTGTGTGTGTGTGTGTGTAGTAATACTAATACTAATAATAATAATAATAATAATATTAATAGTTTGTGTGTGTATGTTTGTATGTGTGTGTGTGTGCATTATATTTGATGGTTCTGACTAAGTATTTGGAGATAGGCCTCCTGTTCTTTCGTCTCATCTCGCTCGTTTCTCAATTTGCATAGTATACTATTTGCAAAAGACCTCAAGAACCTACTACGATTCGTGCTACTAGTTCGGAGAGAGAGAGAGAGAGAGAGAGAGAGAGAAAGAAAGAGAGAGAGTGATGTGTCTTTCCGTATGTCTGTCTACTCACTTCTTATTGTACGGTGGCGCTAATAAGTCATGTCTCAGCTGTCATTCCGTTTGACTCGCTCTGTGCTGTATTAATATCTGTCAGATGTTGAATAGGGTGGGTAAGTGTAAGAACATGGTTGTATACCTCACTCAGAAAGAAGAAATCATGTGTAATTATTGCTGACGCCAATTATTGATCAAAACATAACTTATTAGGCCGACTGTACCTATCCTCAAACCTTCTTCATCTCTAGACTCAACTTTAGCAAAATTGTATCACTTTGTCTGTATGTATGTCTGTATGTCTGTCTTTCTGTATGTCTGTCTGTCTTTCTGTATGTCTCTCTGTCTGTCTGTCTTTCTGTATGTTTCTCTGTCTTTCTGTTTGCCTGTATGTCTGTCTACTCACCTCTTATTATACCTTTCCACATACCTTCTCCATCGCTAGCCCGTCTGTCTCTCTGCCTCTCTGTATGTCTGTGTATTTGTCTTTCTGTATGCATGTCTGCCTGTCTGTCTTTCTGTACGTCTGTATGTCTCTCTGTCTTTCTGTATGTCTGTCTGTCTCCTCACTTCTTATTGTACCTTTCCACATACCATCTTCACCTCTACACTCACCTTTAGCGGAATTGTTGACATTAATCCTGCGACCATCCTCCCTGACCCATCGAATGACGGGCTGGGGGTCTCCGCGGGCGTCACAAGTTAAGACCACGTCACCCCCCTCGTCCACACTCACGTCACTGTTGCTGGTACCGTCATCTATGGTCGGGGGAACTGAGGGGGAAGGAAATATAGATAGATTAGTGATGTATGATTATAGAAGACATTGGAGAAGGCAATAGAAACAAATTAGTGGGAACTAGGGGAAATGAAGACAGATGTTTAGTGATATACATTTATAGAAAACAAATAGGGAAGAAAGTAAAAATAGATTCTTTGAAGAAGAAAATCAAGATAAATGAGAGTTATATGTTTATAGAAGACATTCGGGAGGAAAATGAAGATACAGATCCTTCCTAAGCTGCGTAAAATCGTCTAAATATAGGTAGAATAATATATAATAGACGTCGCTGGTGGAGAAAAGGTTAATGTTGAGTGGTTAGTGTTTCTGTGGGCTAAATCTGTTGACCTGGGTCCAGTTCTTGATGGTGGCAGCTATACTCTGTTTCTATTCACTTGACGGTATACTGTAATAATGTCCTCTCCTTATTTATTCTCAGCTATTAAGAAGATATTCGGGTGAAATATATTGTCAATTACGAATACTTTGGTAATTTTTGGATACAGAGACATAGAAGTTTCATATTTTCCCAGTAATTATCGAGGTATCAGCAACAAAGGGATTCAATTTACCCTCAGTTGAAAGATAAGATGAAATAATAATAACACAGCCAATTGTACTGAGAAACAAGAGTTGTATGTATGAGGAACAGATTTCCGAGTACAGTGATCAGCTCAGGAATGGTAGAAATTTGCAAGTGTAAGCTGGATAGCCATATCAAGTAAATGGGTTGGGTGTGAAAGGGATCTGCATCGTGTGGCCCGGTCGGCTTTATGCAGATATCCATGTTCTTATGTTTTTAAGGATAGATTTGTATTTATGTTTTATTAATTTATTATTCATTGTTTCTATCAGTTTCCTCCCTAGACCTGTATCAAGATTTTTAAAATGCCCCAGCTTGTGCAATATTCGGTAGACGCTCGTCAGGAAAACAAATGACAGCTTATTGGCACGAAAGGTCCTGATACTGACAAATAATTGGGGCGAATGTCTTAAAATCTTAAAACTAATGGGGCTAATCTTAAGGGAGAATGAACTCCAGTAACTCTCCCCCCCCCCCCCCCCCCCCCCCCCCCCCTCTCCTCCCCTCTAAGATTTGTAGAAGTTATCCTCGTCTAATATCCTAGGAGCTCTCTCTCTCTCTCTCTCTCTCTCTCTCTCTCTCTCTCTCTCTCTCTCTCTCTCTCTCTCTCTCTCTCTCTCTCTCTCTCTCTCTCTCTCTCTCACTCACTCAATCACTCACTCACTCACTCACTCACTCACTCACTCACTCACTCACTCACTCACTCACTCACTCACTCACTCACTCACTCACTCACTCACTCACTCACTCACTCACTCACTCACTCACTCACTCACTCACTCTCGCCCGCTTGCTATTATTAATGATCAAACAAAACCCGAGACACACGGTTCCTCGGCTTGGTTTACTTGATTGCTACCTGAAAGTTTAATGTGGCAATCTGGGTGAGAGAGATGCTGCCATTTGAAGATAGGGAAGTAATCATAATACTAAAAATGGTCATAATAGCAATAATAAAAATTAAAATAATAATAACAATGATAATAATAATAATAATTATATTAATAATAATAATAATACAAATACTACTACTACTACTACTACTAATAATAATAATAATAATAATAATAAGTAATAATAACATTCATTTGTAAGCGATCAATATTAAAGTAAGAGTAAATAGGTTTCGCCTAAAAGTAAAACGAAAATATATTAATGCAAAATACCCATAATGATGACCTCAATGAAGCTTAAATATATTGGCTCAATATTAACATATAAAGATAGCTAAGTTATCATCACAATTGACCTAATAATTGAGTTAGATCACACCCCATACTTTAATTATTTCCTGAGGTAAACAAAAATGTCTTAGTGTTTCTCAAAAGCAAAGGTTTCATATGTAGTGCAGAGGAAAATAGTAAGGGAAAGGAAAGATAATAGGATAGAGTAATTAGTAGAAACAAAATAATCAATATAAAAAAAACCCATAACATTAATGAAATTATCGAATGAGGTCATAAATAACAGCTATTAGGGATGGTTCATTAGATCATTACAAATAGAATACATGATAAAAAGGGAAGGTAAAGTGAAATAACCAGAAATGTTAGGTTAATAAGTGAATGGTGAATGAGAGAGGGGACAATTAACCATAATGGCTTGATTATGGTATGGTTGACATAATAGCATTTAACCTTTACACTACCGGTACCGTCCTTTTAACTATATTCTGGCGACTACTAGACGATTCTATTCAGTCTACTAAGGGTATCCAGCAATTAACAAGCTTTGAAATATCTCGCTTAACCCTTTTTTGCTGCGACATATCCTACTTAACCTGCACAAAATCGTCTAAATATAGCTAGATAAATATTTACCAGACGTCGCCGGTACAGAAGGGGTTAAGAAATAGTTTGTTGGAAAGCTCTAGTAAATAATACAGTTGAATATGTTGATGTGCAAATAGCTAGATAGATAGATAGATATAATTATAGATAGATAGATACATATAAAGATAAATAGGTAGATTAACCCCTTCTGTACCGGCTACGTCTTTCTAATTATATATTTTCTATATTTAGACAACTTTATGCAGCTTAAGAAGGATCTGTGGTAGTCAATAGGGTTAAGTGAGATAGTTCGAAGCCTGTTAATTGCTGGAGGCCCTCATCAAACGGAATAACATCGTCTAATCATAGCTAGAATAAAATGAAAAAGACGCGGCCGGTAAAGAAGGGATTACTAGGAAGATCAATAGATACAGTAGGTCGATATACAGATTGGTAATTATGGTATGGGAATAAAGCAGGTGTATTACAGAGAGACAGGTGTGTTAGAGGACAGGTGCACAAGATGTTCACTTGGTGTTAAATGTACAATCTGGCCTTATTTGTTATATAGGTGCATATGAGTTAGGCAGTTGTGTGGAAGTGAAGCACGTGTGATTAATACAGGTGTGTAGAGGAAAGCAGGTACTTTTGAGACAATTGTGAAAGCATACGACAGATGTTGAAGGCACTTGCGTTCCGTTAAGAAAGATGTGTAAAACAGCTGTGTAAAGCAAAACATCTCCCTGAGACAGTTGTCTAAGTGTAAAACAGATGTGCATGACAGGTGTAAGAGAGCGTGGAGCAAAAAATATACTGGAGGAAATTTTGTGTAACGGATAAAACAAGTGTGAGAGTCTCCTTGAGGCAGTTGTGTAGGTACGTGACATGCGTAGGACAGGTGTGAGAGTAGAGCATGTGAGCATGTGTTTGTTCAATTGTATAAACTTAAGACAGATGAGTATAAGAGCTGCGTGGATCAGGTGTGTAAGGGGGGAGGGGTCAACAATACTGCTAGGATATGGTATGGTGTTGACTCCCAGCTGATCTTTATTGACACTCCTGGGCTGACACTGTTCCCTCTGTCTTCCACCTCCAACACCTTCTCCTACCTCTGCTTCCTCCTTCAGTATATGTATATGTATCTATATACTCAGGCACATACCCCATAGCGAGGGGTGGCCGACTCGAGGCAGAGCCAGGACAGAAACAACATTTAAAGTTTCAAATTATTAGGGTTCGGGTCCACTTTCGCGTTCCCTCACACCTTTCTATGTCTCGTCGAGTAGGTAAATTTTACAAGGGGAGGAGGATTCCTAGCCCCCTGCCCTCAGAAGGGAAAGTAGGACAGGCAAAGAGACAGACTGAAGCGGTTAAGGTTGGGTAGAGAATGCCAAACTCACTCTGGATAGGACCAGCCCTCAGTACTATTCACTATTTGTCTATGTCATTGGACACTACCCTTTTCATGTAACACTATTTTGTCTACATTTACTATTATCCTTCATTCCTTTACTTATTCGTTATTGCTTTCTTCTATCCTTTCTATTCTTGCAACTATTACTCTTTTGAAGATTGTGACGCATTTTGAAAGTTTATTTTGGCTATCATTAGACGATTATATACAGTTTAAGAAGGATCTGAGGGAATTATAAAGGTAAAAACTATCTCAATTAACCCTCTGACCTCCATATACCTTTCCTAATCTGAACAACATCGTCTAATAATATCCGGAAAACAGGACAAAAATGCTTATTGGATCTTGAAAGGGTTAAGATGGATCAATGAGGCAGTTGTATGAGCGTAAGACAGATGTAGAGGTCAAGTGTGTAAAGGAGGGGAGAAGAGAGGAGAGGGGGGGGGGGAGTCAACAATACTGCTAGGATACGGAACAGGGCCCTGGTGTTGACTCCCAGCTGATCTCTGTTGACACTCCAGGGCCGACAATACTCCCCTCTTGTCTCCCTCCTCCTAGCACACCTTCTGTTTCTAATTCCTCCTTCAGTACTGGTCATTATTCTTAAGCTCTAGTGTACGCTGCACTTTTGTCTTCTCTTGCTTTAACTTTCTGTCTGTTCTGTTTTGTTCTTCTATTCTTACTAATTTTACACTTATTGCAATTAAGAGAGATGATTGGGGCAGTTGTATAGGAGTAAGACAGATGTGTGAGTCAGCTGTGTGGGTATAAGTGGAGGGGTGACAACAATGCTGTGAGGATACGGAATAGGGTCTTTGTGTTGAGTCCCAGCTGATCTCTGTTGACACTCCAGGGCCGACCGTGTTCCCTCTAACTTCCTCCTCCTAGCACACCTCCTCCTGTCTCCCTATGTCCTCTTTTAGTACTGGTCACTATTCTTATGCTCTACTGCACGCTGCTCTTTTGTCTTCTCTGGCTTTAACTTTCTGTCTGTTGTTCTGTTTTGTTCTTCTATTCTTACCAATTTTACACTTATTGCAATTAAGATAGATGATTGAGGCAGTTGTATAGGAGTAGGACAGATGTGTGAAGCATGTGTGTAATGAGGAGGGGTGTCAACAATACTGGGAGGATACGGTCTAGGGCCCTGATGTTGAGTCCCAGCTGATCTCTGTTGACACTCCAGGGCCGACCGTGTTCCCTCTAGCTTCCTCCTCCTAGCACACCTCCTTCTGTCTCTATTTCCTCCTCCAGTAATGGTCACTATTCTTCTATGCGATTGGACGCTTCTATAGTGTATTCTGTTGTGCCAATTTCCTTTCTGCTATTCTTCTTTGTTTCTTCTTTCCTTACTATTTCCCACCTATTACGCTGAAGATAGAGCTTTGCGGCAGTTGTATAAGCGTAAGAGAGATGAGTATACCAGGTGTATGAGTCAGGTTTGTAAGGGGAGGGAGAGGGGGGGGGGTCCACAATACTACTCTAGGACACGGTATAGGGCCTTGGTGTTGACTCCCAGCTGATATCTGTTTACACTTCAAGGCCCTCTGTCTTCCACCTTCAAGCACATCTATTTCCTTCTTCAGTACTATTATATGTCTACTCTATTAGACGTATTGTTTTTAATATTTTCATTTATACTTCCATCATTTGTGTTAGTCTTAATTTGTGTTACCTTAGTTGTTATTTGTTTGCACTTATTGTTTTTCGCGTATTCTTCATCGTTTTAATACTGTACACTTCGAAGCCATGTTTTCCACCTCTACTTTGAGTGAAGACGAAACAAGGTCTATTGAAAGGTTTAGCCCCTGAACAACTGCATCGTAATAATCAGGATGAATGGCAAGAGACTTTCAAAGAAGGCTTAGAGATTCAGGCTTTAGATAACCTTGGCTGCGACTAAAAATATAAACCTGCTGGCTTCTAGTGGCAACACAAATATAAGTCCAGCAAAGATCAGTAGTGCGCCAAAAAACTCAGCGCAAAAACTTAGAAGGAACTATAGCTGTTGACTGTTAACTATTCGTATTAACCCCTTCACCACCATTACGGAATGTTAACAAATTTTGGTTACCATAAGGCGATTTTCTTTAGTTTGTATTTTACCTATCCGACTCAAATGGGTAAATACGATCTCAATAAACCCTCTTAGTAACATGGGTCCTTCGTAAACTGCATAAGATCATCAAATTTTCCCAAGCATCAAGGGTAAAAAGGCGTCATGGTGCTGAAGAGGTTAATGTTCTTCTGGGTGTGAGTCTTCTTATCTTATCTTTCTGTTTCGTCATCGTCTTCGCATACTTCTATCTTTCTTCTGCCCCCTAGCTCCCCGTCTTCTCTTCAAATGCCCTCTTCCTCCTTCTTCAGAACTGCATATTCATAGTTTGTTTGTTTTTCCATCTTTGTCTTTGTCTATGTTTTAATTCTACTTCTTCATTTATTTATTTTTTTCGTAAGCAATTTCTGTTAATGCTATCTTAATTGTCTTCTTCGCCGCCAACTCCATTTTCTTCTATCATACCTCCTTATCCTCCTCCTCCTCTTACTCTTACACCTCCTTCTCCTCTTACTCTTCTTCCTCCTTCTCCCTTGCCTTTTATTCCTCTCCTTATCCTCCCTCTCCTCCTCCCTTTCCTTTTCTTCCTCTCCTCCTCCTCCCTTTCCATTTCTTCCTCTTCCTCCCTCTCCTTCTCCTTCTCCTCCTCCTCTTCCTCCTCCCTCTCCTTCAACTCCTCCTCCTCCTCCTCCTCCTCCTCCTCTAACTCCTCCTCCTTGTGTTGTTTGACCAGAGAGGGGAGGGGAAGGGATCCGTTCATGTGCCATCACGTTTAACTGTGTATATGTACAGTATGTGCGTATATACTGTATGTGTGTATTTACAGTGTGTGCTTATATTATGTATGTGTGTATATATGCATGTATATATATATATATATATATTGTGTTTATATGTGTATATATGTATGGGTGTATGAAAATATGAGTATAGTGCTTTCTTTATGTGTGTATAAATGTGTGTAGGGGAGTGAAATGTTCAATTGTGCTCATGTTTCGCTCTGTATATTGTGTACAGTATGTGCGTGCATATGTATGTGTGTATGTATTTGCAAGCATATATAGATTATGCAGTATATATATATATATATATATATATATATATATATATATATATCGCCTGTGTGTGTATGTGTGTGTGTGTGTGTGTATGTGTGTGTGTGTGAGATTGTTGCAGGGGAAGCGTGCTTAAAAAAGGCGATTTCCATGTAAGTGCTCTCCTTGTGTGAATGTTTCTGTATGTATGTGTGTGTGTGTGTGCGATTGTTTCATTGTGCTCGTGCATAAGAAATGAGGTTCCCATGTAAATGCATTTATTGTGTGTGTGTGTGAGTGTGTTTCTGAGTGAGGTATCTGTGTGCGAATGTGTGTATGGTGTGTGCATGTGAGTGTGTGTAGTGTGTGAATGTGTGTGTGTGTGTGTGTGTCTGTGTGTGTGTGTGAACCAAGCCGTGATCGGATTTAACCCTCCCTGTCAGTGTGTGTGAGTTGTGTGATTGTACTTACATTTGCTTTCAGATCGGCTTTGTGTGTGTGTGTGGAGTGTGTGTATGTGTGTGTGTGTGTGTGTGTGTGTGTGTATGGAGTGTGTGTGTGTGAGTGAGTGTATGTTGTATGTGTGTGTGTGTGTGGATATATATGTGGGTGCTTGCGTGTGTATGTGATTCTATGTGTTTTATCTGTTGTGCGAGTGTGTATGTGTGTGTTTGTGTGTATATATGTGTAGGTCTCGATTTTATAAAGAAAATAATATATGTGACCGTAACACAAATAATATATGTGACCGTAACACAAATAATATATGTGACCGTAACACAAATAATATATGTGACCGTAACACAAATAATATATGTGACCGTCACACAAATAATATATGTGACCGTAACACAAATAATATATGTGACCGTAACACAAATAATATATGTGACCGTAACACAAATACACGTACCAAACACATATACTAAACTACCACAAGATTTACCTTTAAATAAAGAAATCTACTAACTGTAAAATACACTTCAAGAACTTAAAACGAAACCTGCTGTAACTTCAACTTGTTTATGCTAAATAGGAATGTTAAATAAACGCTCCCTAGACACCCCCCCCCCCCCCCCCCATTCGAGAAGAATTTGCATTTTTATTTCGGTAGAACATTTTCCCGGTCGAAGACCGTTTCTTCTGAAAATTACAGGCTCGCTAGCGCTCGCTAGGAAAGAATCGACAACTAAATGCCACGAAAGGTCCTTCTTTTGACGAAGAAATTGGGTGTAAAATCTTAAAATTTAAAGACTAATGGGACTAAACATGAGGGAGAAGGGCGGCCAGAGAAAATAACCATCTTCCCTTAAGCTACGGAGAGGTATAAGGAATTATAAGAAACCAATGAATAAATATCTGTTCCCTATCTCACCATACGTCATGTCTTGCTTATAGCGAGAAAACTAACCAATACAATATCCAGTTATGATAAACAAATAAACTCCAGAAAACTAGACAGAATGAAAATAAACACCATGTGAGAAGGTTAACTTTATTGACAACGTTTCGCATCTAGCTTTATCAGGATTGGCCTTGATGAAGCTACTGTATATGCGAAACTCTCTCAATAAAGTGTTCCTCCTCATTTAGTGTATATATTAACCCACTCTGTACCGGTGACGTCCTTTTCATTATATTCTGGCAACTAGTAGGTGATTTTACTCAGATTAAGAACTACGTCTACCCATACAGAGACTACAGACTAGTTCAATTAATCCGTGTAGCTACCATATATAATTCCTAAGCTTCACAAAATCGTCTAAATGTAGCTAAAATGAAATGAAAACGACTTCACCGGTACAAAAAGGGTTTATACACAGTTATGATTTGCGTTCGAGTACTAATGACACTAGAATTACAATGTCGGCAAATTAGTCTGTTTATTTTCAATCGACGGTAAATTGAATCCCTCGGCAACTGATTTATCGACAATAAATGGAAAAATATTAAGATACTATGTCTCTGTATCTTATAAATGCCAGGTATAAATAATCAACATCATATTTCACTACAAAATCTTCAAAATAACGAAGAATTTTTGTATAGGAACTTTGCAATTTACCGTCAGCTGAAAAGAAACAGAATATAAGTAATTATGACGAGCAGAGGAAGATAAGGCGTCGTAGATTTTATTAAAGTATCGGCATTTAGGTTATGACGGTCAGAGGGAGATAAGGCGCCGTCGATTGTATTTGAGTACTGTATCGGCATTAAGGTTATTATGACGATCAGAGGGAGATAAGGCGCCGTAGATTTGATTATAGTATTGGTATTAAGGTTATGACGGTCAGAGGGAGATAAGGCGCCGTAGATTTGATTATAGTATCGGTATTTAGGTTCTGACGATCAGAGGGAGATAAGGCGCCGTAGATTTGATTATAGTATCGGTATTTAGGTTATGACGACCAGAGGGAGATAAGGCGCCGTAGATTTGATTATAGTATCGGTATTAAGGTTATTATGACGATCAGAGGGAGATAAGGCGCCGTAGATTTTATTATAGTATCGGTATTAAGGTTATTATGACGATCAGAGGGAGATAAGGCGCCGTAGATTTGATTATAGTATCGGTATTAAGGTTATTATGACGATCAGAGGGAGATAAGGCGCCGTAGATTTGATTATAGTATCGGTATTTGGTTTATGACGGTAGAGGGAGATAAGGCGCCGTAGATTTGATTATAGTATCGTCTGACGATCAGAGGGAGATAAGGCGCCGTAGATTTGATTATAGTATCGGTATTTAGGTTATGACGACCAGAGGGAGATAAGGCGCCGTAGATTTGATTATAGTATCGGTATTAAGGTTATTATGACAATCAGAGGGAGATAAGGCGCCGTAGATTTGATTATAGTATCGGTATTAAGGTTATTATGACGATCAGAGGGAGATAAGGCGCCGTAGATTTGATTATAGTATCGGTATTTAGGTTATGACGATCAGAGGGAGATAAGGCGCCGTAGATTTGATTATAGTATCGATATTTAGGTTATGACGATCAGAGGGAGATAAGGCACCGTAGATTTGATTATAGTATCGGTATTTAGGTTATGACGATCAGAGGGAGATAAGGCGCCGTAGATTTGATTATAGTATCGATATTTAGGTTATGACGATCAGAGGGAGATAAGGCGCCGTAGATTTGATTATAGTATCGGTATTTAGGTTATGACGATCAGAGGGAGATAAGGCGCCGTAGATTTGATTTGTGGTAACCTGACCCAAATCTGTATGACTTTTATTTAAACTTGGCAGAATGAGCCCCCAGAAACTTGAAAGAGGATTTGGGAGGAAGTTTTAGTGACATGTTTTATCTATTATATTTGTTTACTTATTTATTTGTAAGATTAGATGCCAAGGTAAATATATATTGATAAAAATGGCAAAATACAGTAAATAAAATATTACTAGCAAAAATACCACACTTAACCTCTACTAAATATAAAATGATAATAATGGCAAAGCCAAATAATAATACTAAAAATTAAACAGATATTACCACATTAAACCTAAACTGAATATGAATGGATAAAAACGTCAACATAAACAAATAGTAAACAATAAACAAAAATACCCCATTATAATCCCTTAAGCGTCGGATGGGCTAGTGTTGGAGTTGAACGAACCCCGGGAAGCTTGACCCCCCCCCCCCAACAGAGCGGACAGTGAGAGAGAGGATTGGTTGTATGCTGCCTGGGGATTGGTAGGGGGGGGGGGGGGGGGGCTGTATTTGTATACCCTATAGAGATAGTTACAGTTACACATAGTTACACAGGTATTCAGACCACGCAGACCTTGCGGTCCCAACTAGGTTTTCCGGCCTTAATACTACTAGACAGGGACAGTTTATAGTGGAAGAATAGGACAGTAAAGTAGAAGGCTCTCTCCCCACCCTCCGGCTATACAGCCGTACCGGAAAATAGGATGAAGTGTAACCTTATGGGTCAGGAAATACCCACAAGGAAAGTTTGTTATAGAGTATAGAATGAAATCAGTTTGAAAGGGAAATTACACATGCCTGTTTAATTCATGTTAATCCAATCTTCATCAGGTGATTTTCATCAGGAGAGAGAGAGAGAGAGTGTGTGTGTGTGAGAGAGAGAGATCGAGAGAGAGAAAGCCAGAGCCAACAGACGTATTGAGGAGAGATAGAGAGGAAATAAGAAACTGCCTCCGTCTTCTGTATCTGACAAGTCCATTCTCCTTCTCTCTCTCTCTCTTATTCTGCTATCGTATATTCTTTTTCGATTTTTTTATTTTTTATTCCTTATTGTATCACGTCCCTTGTCACTCTCTCGGACTTCATTTTCTTCTTTTGCCTAGTTGTTTTCTGTATAGTTTTGTTTCCAATATTACCATGCTTATATTTTAGATTGTGTTCTCTACGTATATACTTTAGTTTGCTGTATGTGTTATGTTCTGCAAGATTAAGTCATCCCTTTGAATCAGTCATATATGTATTTCTTCTCTGTTTAGCTATAATTAGGTATACTTGTCTCTCTCTATCTGTCTCACTCTGATTCTGACTCTCACACACACACACACACACACACACACACACACACACACACACACACACACACACACACACACACACACACACACACACACACACACACACACACACACACACACACGCGCGCGCGCGCGCGCACACTCACTCTCTTACACTTACATACAAACTCTTTCTCTCTCTCTCTCTCTCTCTAAATATTGCTAAAACCATTTTACATCACTGAATACTGCTCTTAGTTGAGGAGAGCATTGGGGTTTACATAAAATTGAAAGTGTGCAGACAATTTCTATAAACTCTTTCAGGTTATACTTCCCAAAGGATTGGAGTTCTCGAAAAGGGCTCCAGTCCTGACGCTATTCTTGGCTTTTACAGTGTGCTGGTTTAAATAATCCAGAAGGGTTGAATAGCCTCTAAAGTCCTATTTTAACTAACTATATTTTAACTAACGATATTTGCAAGGGTAATCATTTCTAACCTTCTTCATTGTACAATGTACAGGTTATATTAATCATTGTATTATTCATTCATTAATATATTTATTTTGTATTTGTATCATCTTTAGGATCTTTAGGCATTGGCGAGCGCTAGAGACCCTAATGCATTGTTATTCTATGTTTCAACTTTCATTTGATTTTGAGGACTGTCTATATCTAACATAATCCCGCCTGGACCACTTCGCTTGGATCATGAGGTCTGTGCGGTCAGTGTCTCTATATCAAGCAATGTAGAGATCTGTGCCTCATCGTCTCCCCTCGCCCTCTGTACACATCATTATCTCCGCCTTCCTCTTCTTGATTATCGGCCCTCTTCTTCGTTTCCCAAAGTTTATCATTAGTTTCCCATTCCCATATTTTTACGTTTCTCCTTCGTTCAGCTTATATACCTAAATAACCCTTTCAAGATCTACTACGCATTTCTTTTCTGTTTTCCGGCTATTATAGACGATTGCATTCAGATTAGGAAGGGTATATGAAATTCAGAGGGTTACTTGAGATATTGTTTACCCTTATGATTCCCACAGATCCTTCTAAAACTGTATGCATTCTTGTTTACGTTGTTTCGGCTATTATCAGACAATGTTATTAAGATTTGAAAGGGTATAAGCAAGTCAGAGGGTTAATTGAGATAATATTTCCCCCTTATGATTCCAACATATCCTTCTTAAACGGTATAAAATAGTCTAATGATAGCCAGAATAAATTGTATAAATGCGTCACAATCTTCGAAGGGTTAACTGTAATATTATCATCATTATCCCCGTCTTCCTCTTCTTGATTATCGGCCCTCTTCGTTTCCCAAAGTTTATCGTTCGTTTCCCATGCCCCATATGTACGTTACTCCTTCGTTCATATCAATTACCTTAACTGTAATATTGTCATGACCTTTGTTTAGCTTGTTTCATGTTGCTATCTATTGTTTATATTTGTTAAAGGGATATGATTAATATTTGTAATCATTATGTTTATTATTATTATTCTTTGTTCTTAGTTTCCTCTCTAGAATTAAAACATACCCTCAAGAAGAATCCCCCTTCGAGATCAAAATTATTGTTATCTCTTATATCTATATTTATGGAAGGTGATTTATACTAGGAATTTATTTTATTTTTTCCTGAATCCGTCTAATCATTTGTACCGCTCGTCCGCCTGGTTTCCCTCCCATGTTCATTTATATTCCACTTCTCTCCCCTCACTCTCCCCTCACTTTCCCCTTACTCTCCCTTACTCTCCCCTTCCTCTTTATTTGATTTGCCGCACCACTGTTTTTGGCTCCCCTCTCACTCTCCCAGTTCCTTATTTCACCCCCCTTCTTCTCCCTCTTCTCCTCCTTCCCCCCTCCTCCTTCCCCCCTCCTCTTTTCCGCTCCTCCTTCCCCCCTCCTCCTTCCCTCTCCTCCTTCCCTCTCCTCCTTCCCCATCCTTTTTCCTTCTCCTCCCCCTCCTCCTTCCTTCCACCTCCTCCTTCCCCTCCTCCGTCCCGCTCCTCCCTCCTCCTCCTCCTTCCCCTCCTTCCCTCCCTCTCCTCCTCCTTCCCTCCCTCTCCTCCTTCCCCTCCTCCTTCCCTTCCTCTCCTCCTTCCCCCTCCTCCTTCCTCTCACTTACTCCTTGTTATTTAGCGGACGCCTTGTAATGTTGGCTATTTATCGTCGTGTATACTTCCAGGTGTGTATGGGGGATTCCAATTGTGCCGTATACCTATTTACGCTTGGTGTGGTGTATTGTTGGGTCATGATCAGTTCTAATTTCCGAGCTGATATTCACACATGCAAACAAACACACACACACACACACACACACATATACATAATATATATATATATATATATATATACAGTATATACAGTATATATATATTCACACCATAATTTCCTACTGTTTCTTGTCTTGTAAATTATTATTTTTATTATCAAACCACATAATTTAAATCCTAGCTATTACCTTACATTTTGTTCATAACAAACAAAAAATATATATATATACGATTACCATAACTAACAGCCTTACCCATTACCCTATCCTTTGAAGATATACCCTAACACGTACTGTACAGTCGCGCTAATAAGTCATGCCTCGGCACCAAGTATGTTTTGATCAATAATTGGTATCAGCAATATCTAAGCTTCATTTCTTCATTTCGAGTGAAATATACACCCATTTCCCTACACTTACCCACCCTATTCAACATCTGACATACATTAATACAGCACAGAGCAAGCCAAACGTAATGACAGCTGGGACATGACTTATTAACACGTACTGTACCTGAACCATAAATACCAACTGCTACTTCCACCTAACACCTACTTTATCCTCACCTACCAACATCTCACTTCGCCTCTCTAATCTCGCGATATAGTGTCCGGGAAGGAGAAACAGAGGTCATTAAGGGGGGTCACCGTTTTTTTTTTTTTTTTTTATCTTTCTCTCCTTTTCTCTTTTTCCCTGGCTTGTATCCATTCGGCCCCATTCAGCCAACTGTTTTAAGACGTTTATCCCCATCCAGGTGTCGATTTCTTCCTGGCGAGCGATAGCGAGCCAGCATTGTATGGAGAAATCCGGCTTCGCCGGAGAAATTTTTCTATCAAAAAATTTAAAAATTTTGCTTGCTGTCAAAACAAAAATACATATATGCTGGCTCGCTACCGCTCGCCAGGAAAATATTGACACCTGGATTGGGGTAAACGTCTTAAAACAGTAGGCTGAATGGGGCCGAATGGATACAATCCAAAGAGAGAGGGAGAGAAAGATAAAACAAAAAGAGCGAGGTGGGCTCCCTTAATTCTACTGTCATCAATTGCACACTAATAAAAGTATACCGTACTACCTAGAGAATTACATTAAGGGGAGGTTTTTAGTTTGGTCCCTAGATATCCATCAAGCTTAAGATTACACCCCCTTGAGCCCCTTTCAAGATAAATTTGTACATTTTTCGGTAGAAAAATGTCCCGGCTGAAAGCCGGTTTCTCTTAAATTACAGGCTCGCTATCGCTCGCCAGGATAAAATCGACACCTAAATGGCAAGAAAGGTCTTAAAATTGACAGAAATGGGTTGAAAGTCCTTAAAATCGTCAAAATAATGGGGCAAACGTCTTAAAATTAGAAAAACAATGGGGCTAAGCATGAGGGAGAAAGGGGTCAAGAAAAAACTCCCTCACATGGATATCTCCCCTTAACCCTCACTGTACCACTGACATCTCTTTTAGTTTGATTTCAGCTTCTTTTGGCGATTTTATGAAGCTAAAGAAGGATTTATGTAGTAGCTAAGAGGATCAACTGAGGTAGTCCGTAGCCTGTAGATTGGTAGATGTTCTTCCTCAGCTGATTGAAATCGCCTACTAGTTACCAGATTATAAAGAAAAGGATATCCCCGGTACTGAAAGGGTTAAGGGGGGATGGACGTATTTCTTTGCTTATTTTTATATATTTTTCTTACTTTATTTAGTTTCCTCCCAAGACCTCCATTAAGCTTTAACAAATAAAAATAAATAAATATATATACTGTATATACAGTATATATATATATATATATTTGTACATTTTTCGATGAAAATATGACCCACCGATTTCTCATAAATCGACACCTAAATTGCATCAGAGGTCTAAATATTGGCAAAGTAATGGGGCGAAAGATCTAACAATCGCCAAACTAACGGGCCGAGCATCATAAAATCTTAAAAGTAATGGGGCTAAACATGAGGCAGAAGGGGGACCAGAAAAACGACCCATCTCCCCTTAAGTTTTGTCCGGAAATGAGAAACAGTGGACATTCATTCTACCGACATCAGTTACACACCA
The DNA here is from genome assembly GCA_032716605.1 of Paralithodes platypus. NCBI lineage: Eukaryota > Metazoa > Arthropoda > Malacostraca > Decapoda > Lithodidae > Paralithodes > Paralithodes platypus. Next base: position 2,098,953 of record CM064521.1, read on the forward strand.
AGAAAACAAGTATATATATACTACCAAGGGAATTTCATTAAGTTTGGTCAGGAGTAGTACTGTCATCCCCTTTCACGGTGTGTCATTAACTAAAGTGCTGCACCGGAAGCTAGTAGGTAGGTAGAGACACGAGGAATATTTAGGGGGGATGGGCTTATTTATTTCCTCAGATATAATATTATACAGTATATATACTGTATATGTATATATATATATATATATATATATATATATATATATATATATATATATATATACTGTATATACAGTATATAATTATATATATACAGTATATATGTTATATGCTGTATATTATATATAACATTTTATTTTCAGTTTCCTCCCTAGACCTCCATCAAGCTTTAATAAAACACCCGCCCAATACCCTCCTTCAATATAGATTTGTACATTTTTCGGTAGAAAATTTCCCCGGCCAATGGCCGGTTCCCTTCAAAATTACAGGCTCGCTATCCTCGCCAGGAAAAAATCGACACCTAAATGGCACGATAGGTATTAATATTGACAAAGAAATGGAGCGAAAGGTATCAAAATCGCCAAACTAATGGAACGAACATCTTAAAATCTCAAAATTAATATGCTGAGCATGAGGGATAAATGGGTTCAGAAATAGCGACTACCACCCCCTTAATCTAAGTACTGTATCGCCTTTAGTACACCGAGACTGGAGAACGGGCGACATTTTGCTCCCAAGTCGATATAATTCACTATAAACGCAGCTATTTGTGTAGCTCAATACGCTATAAGAACCTAAGAACGTAATAACATAATAAAGTAAGAATAATTGATATCTGCAAAAGGCCTACTGGCCCACACGAGACAGGTCCCTTCATATCTACATCTCTATTAATTTGGAATCCTTATTAGTTCTATTACCACACCAAGAACTTCTACCAATACGTCGAATGGCTTACTTTCAGAAAGAATGCGTTAGATACAACAGATTATGTGATAGTTTCAAGAGTATGGATTGACATCTATTCCCCCCCGTCCCCTGACGAACATGGCATCCATCTCCAATTGGTACTATTATAGTGATCGGCACCCACGTGAAATCCAATTATATTTGGTATATTCTATTCCCCTACCACCTGAGTATAGAAAAGTTGGCTGAAATTATTATATACTAATCCAAATAATTGCAATTTGATTGTATTATTCCAGCTGTCTTTATTCAGGAAGAGCTAGTCTTATCGTACTCAAAGGGACACTACTCTCCAGGTAACAATGGTCCTGCTACAGTTTATTAGTGGGTAAGTACCGGACTCGGCACCCTATAAATATTGGGGACTCGGCAGATTACCACCAGTTGCACGGAGAGTTGGTAAGGGGGAGTACGTTGGGGTGACGGTCGTGGGGCTGGCATAGGAGGGAGTTTGTATTTGCGACATGATTATACTTGGCACAATTGTCTGCCCATGTTGTGGTTTATATGACAATCCTGCATGTGGTGTGTGTGTGTGTGTGACTGCATTTTCTTTAATGTTACTTTTTTCGATGTTGTACATTGGAATAACTTATTACCGTTACCCATCGGCTACTTTGGTTATTAAATGACCATTTCGAGTGCGTTGATGAAATATAAACTTAAATAGTTTGCTAAGAATCATTGCCATGATAATAAACTAATAAAATCTAAATCATATAATGTAGATGATATATACAAATTGGAACACATACATTGTAGAATACAAAGAAGCCCGTAAATAGCAAATCTATACGAAGTAGCACGTAGTATGTGCATGGTCTCTGTTAACCCGGGAAGCGCGGAGCTATGGTATTTGAAATGTTCCGCCAGGCGAAGGTATTTTGGTTCATTCCTGATGAAAATCGTCATATTTACCATAAATTTACCATTACTTATCCATATGATCCTATTTTACGTTTAATATGAAGATATTAACATTTAAGAGCAATAAGATAAGTGCGAACAGCATTTGGGGGGTGAAAAAGATGTATTATTGCCGCCCGGTCATATCATGAGGCGAGAGCTGGGGGCGGCGAATTTCCTCCCCCTCCGAGCTCCAAAGCGGCACTGACGCCTTGCAATCAAGTCTCTGTGTTGCCTCACCCGTGTTAAAGAGGGAAATTCGCGTGGAAAATTACCCGATAAAAGGGGGAATAATAGGAAAATAACTGACAATTGAGGAGGGGTTAAAATGGGGGAATGAGGGGAAGGGGGGGGGGGGAACACATATGTAGGAGTGGTAGAAAATAATGGAAGGGAAATAACTCACCTAATCACATTTTGCTTTGTTTTAAATGCCAGTGGGGTGTTTTGATTTTTTTTTGTTATGCCCTGGCTGTTAAGAAGACCTTTGCCTTTGTCCACCAAACCTCTTATGAGGACCTTCGACTTTCCCGGGTTAATACAACTTCAATACCGCCGCTTCCTAGAACATCTAAAGCTTATAGAAAATATAAAATGGCCTCAAAGTGTGTGTGTGTGTGTGTGTGTACGTTTGTGTGTGTGTGTGTGTGTGTGTGTGTGTGTGTGTGTGTGTGTGTGTGTGTGTGTGTGTGTGTGTGTGTGTGTGTGTGTGTGGCTGCCAACGTTATAAATGGAACAGTATTAAGGTTTGAGAGAGC